>JAWRVZ010000063.1:2812500-2955000 GCA_037043235.1 Rhodeus uyekii
TTAGTATTAGCTAAATTAAAACATCGACTTTGGTTTCAGTAAATAAATCCTTTTGGTGCATCACTAGTCTTTACAAGCAGTAAAATAAACACTGCTTTCAATAACATTTGGCTTATTAGGAAGGATCGCAGCCTTCAGCATGTTGCGCAGGGAGGTGGAGCTGAACACAGTGCCATTCTATTGGACCGTCCTGCTAGGGAGAACCATTCGTTACACGGGTACGGCCTTTTACTTACATGCTCGACGTGCTTCAAGGATGGTAAAATATGAGTATTTGTACGTGATTATGTCCTTATTCTTCATTATGCACAGGGTACGGGGAGGGATACACTGATATGGTGCTGAAAGGGAAATTTGAGAACATGAAGTTTTTGGCACTTTACCTCAAGTAAGAAGCTGTAGGTTTGCGACTTCCTGTCTTTGTACCCGTTTCCCTTTAAAATGTGAAATATTGGCTTTGTAATTTTAACTACAGGAACGATGAAGTTGTGGCTGCAGCAGGATTGAATGTTGAACCGGCTGTCTCTGTGGTGGCAGAAAGGTTGGCAGAAGGAAGAGTGATAACAAGGGCGGAAGCAGAGTGAGTGAGAACTCAAATTCAGTTATATACTGTATGAAAATATAGATATTCTTCAATGAAGTTAAAAGTTGCCTAAATCATTTATTCATCATTCATCTTTCTAAACACCCAATACAACAAAGTAGTTTTAGCTGGTTACCATTAACCAATTTAGCACTTGCTGAGGTCCATTTATGGCCAATTGTTTGGATCAATAGATAGTTTATTTTTTAAACAACTAACGAAATACTATGACCACCTCTCTAATGTGCTTGTTGGTCGTCGACGTGCTGCTAAAACAACGCCAACCCACTGAGACATAGTCTCTAAGGGTGTGTTAGAGTCTATGCTTGACACTTGGTATGTTTGGTTAAATTAAAACGTACCTTGGTGGGATTGCTCTGTTTGCTCTGCGGTTCATTTAATTAAGTGTGAACTCCTGGTGCGCACCGAACAAGTGAACAGAGACTGATGAAAAGATGGGTCTGTGTCCACCTCCATATGAACTCTGGTGTGGTTTGGATGAAATATGAGCACAACACAGACCAAAGAAATGTAAATGAACCAAAAACAGGAAGATTGGACCCCAAAACGACAGAATGCTCAAGGATACCTGTTTTTCTTATAATAGTCACGATGTTGCCCATCACAGTTCATTACAGGCATCAGAACTCAGTCTTCTCACGGCAGATCTTCCTTTCAGTGTGTGATGGAGGGATTCCTGGTGCTGTTTTGACTACTTTACACATTTTATAAGAACTTCACGAGCTCTCAGCTAGTCAAAATATCATCTTATGCAGGTTTCGCACATTTTGCGCATTTAGCTTAACACAGCATTGTTTTGGATGTTCGATAAGTTCTGTCTCTAAATAGGCAATACATTATAAAAGCTGACCAATCACGTTGTGAACATATCCCTATTCCTTTAGGTTTCGTATCTTTAGGTTTTGGAGTTAAAAATTCCAATCTGAATGCTAATGCTAGGACTAAATGTTGTTTTTTTGGTCCGGACGAAACAAACGGAGTGAACTGAAACTTGAACAGACCATAAAAGACCCCTGAAGATGTACTGTGTGGATTGAGATCTGGGGAATTTGGAGGCTGGTGCAACACCTTGAACTCTTCCTCATATTCCTCAAGCCATTCCTGAACAATGTGTGCAGTGTGTCAGGGTGCATTATCCTGCTGAAAGAGGCCAATTCCACCAATGTCATGAAGGGATGTACCTGGTCTGCAATAATGCTTAAGTAGGTGGAATGTGTCAAATTCACATCCACATGAATGGCCGGACCCAGAGTTTCCCAGCAGATCTCTGAGCAGAACATCACACCAGCTTGTTGTCATCCCACAGTTCATCCTGGTACCCTCACTTCTTCAGGTAAACGACACACGCACACGGATGTCCACTTGATGCAAGAGAAAACAGGGCTCATTGGACCAGGTGGCCTTCTTCCATTGCTCCCAGGTCCAGTTCTGACATTCGTTGTAGGCACTTTCGACTGTAGACAGGGTATATCATAAGCAGCAGAGTCCAATGCACTGTGTGTCGTGACACATTCTCACATAACCTGTGCCACAGCAGACCTTCTGTTGGCTCAGACCAGATTGGCTCATCAGTGAACATACTATATACTGCAAAAAATTGTTAGTATGGTAGTATGGTTAGGCTTTCCTGTAGCTCAAGCAGTAGAGTGTGGCGCTTTCAACACCAAGGTCATGGGGTTTGATTCCTAGGGAAAGCAAGAACTGATTAGAATGTCAATGTGTTTCTTGAATGCAATGCAAGTCGCTTTGGATAAAAGCGTCTGCCAAATGCATAAATGTAAATGTAAGAGTAGTTTGGTAAGAGTAGTATGGTAAGAGTAGTATGGTAAGAGTAGTATGGTTAGAGTAGTATGGTTAGAGTAGTATGGTAAGAGTAGTATGGTTAGAGTAGTATGGTAAGAGTAGTATGGTAAGAGTAGTATGGTTAGAGTAGTTTGGTAAGAGTAGTATGGTTAGAGTAGTTTGGTAAGAGTAGTATGGTTAGAGTAGTATGGTTAGAGTAGTATGGTTAGAGTAGTATGGTTAGAGTAGTATGGTTAGAGTAGTATGGTAAGAGTAGTATGGTTAGAGTAGTATGGTTAGAGTAGTATGGTAAGAGTAGTATGGTAAGAGTAGTATGGTTAGAGTAGTATGGTAAGAGTAGTATGGTAAGAGTAGTATGGTTAGAGTAGTATGGTTAGAGTAGTATGGTTAGAGTAGTATGGTAAGAGTAGTATGGTTAGAGTAGTATGGTTAGAGTAGTATGGTAAGAGTAGTATGGTTAGAGTAGTATGGTAAGAGTAGTATGGTTAGAGTAGTATGGTAAGAGTAGTATGGTAAGAGTAGTATGGTAAGAGTAGTATGGTAAGAGTAGTATGGTTAGAGTAGTATGGTTAGAGTAGTATGGTTAGAGTAGTATGGTAAGAGTAGTATGGTTAGAGTAGTATGGTTAGAGTAGTATGGTAAGAGTAGTATGGTAAGAGTAGTATGGTTAGAGTAGTATGGTAAGAGTAGTATGGTTAGAGTAGTATGGTAAGAGTAGTATGGTAAGAGTAGTATGGTTAGAGTAGTTTGGTAAGAGTAGTATGGTTAGAGTAGTATGGTAAGAGTAGTATGGTTAGAGTAGTATGGTTAGAGTAGTATGGTTAGAGTAGTATGGTAAGAGTAGTATGGTTAGAGTAGTATGGTTAGAGTAGTATGGTAAGAGTAGTATGGTAAGAGTAGTATGGTTAGAGTAGTATGGTTAGAGTAGTATGGTTAGAGTAGTATGGTAAGAGTAGTATGGTTAGAGTAGTATGGTTAGAGTAGTATGGTTAGAGTAGTATGGTTAGAGTAGTATGGTAAGAGTAGTATGGTTAGAGTAGTATGGTTAGAGTAGTATGGTAAGAGTAGTATGGTTAGAGTAGTATGGTTAGAGTAGTATGGTTAGAGTAGTATGGTTAGAGTAGTATGGTAAGAGTAGTATGGTTAGAGTAGTATGGTTAGAGTAGTATGGTAAGAGTAGTATGGTAAGAGTAGTATGGTAAGAGTAGTATGGTAAGAGTAGTATGGTTAGAGTAGTATGGTTAGAGTAGTATGGTTAGAGTAGTATGGTTAGAGTAGTACGGTAAGAGTAGTATGGTTAGAGTAGTATGGTAAGAGTAGTACGGTTAGAGTAGTTTGGTAAGAGTAGTACGGTTCTCAGAGAGTATGCAATTTCAGACACAGACAGTGAGAAGGAAAAATCTGGTAATGTTTTCTCGCTGCCACCATGAAGGAGGTACCACCCTTATAGAGATTAAAACTGTTTTTTTTTTTCCTATGCAGTTATATCAATTAATCTTTTAATGTGAGTGTACATTGGTGAAATTAACAACTCATTTCTTCTGATATAAAATTGCTCGGTTCACCTTTTGAAGAGGTTAAAAGCGACCACATACAGTCAGAACTCCAATGTATTGTTAATGTTTTTACTGAGGTTTTCTTTCTATTATAGGTCAGATGACCTTAGCTGGCTGAAGCTGCAGCCCATGTGACCACTGACAACAGTTTGAACTCAGAAAGATCAGAATTCAGCCATTCTATCCACAGTCCATCCCATCCAATCATGCCTTTACTCAGAAGATGTTTTTGTAACACTGTAAAGGCCAGTGCATTACAGTATGTCTCTTAAAGAGCTTTCTACACAGTTCACAGAGAGTTTGTCACTCTAACACAGACATTCAGAGAGGAGACCCAAGCAAAAGAAGCTTTATCTTCCAAAGACAATTTAAGAGTTTGGACAATTAGCTCAGGTTCAGAAGCATTGTTTTTTCAATACTGAATTTGAACACAATGCTTCAATCACATATATTTATTCTAATAACATATTTTGAAATGAGATTATGAAAGATTTTGTTTTCGTAAATAGCATCTGGTTTGTATAGTATTTACTCAATGTTTAAAATAGATGAATTAATCAATTATTTAGTGTAGTCACTCTAGCATACGGTGTGCTTGATGGATCTAGGTGGCGTAGTTGGTCATCAAGCTGTGAAATGGAGCATGGTTAGTGGAAAAATAGACAATCAGTGAGCGCACATCCAATCATAGTGCTTCGGAGGATTAGATGAACACAGAGCGATGGACGCTGAATGTGACGGTGGTCACAAAAGGGGGGGCATATATAATAGAACTGGACAAACATGTTACAAAAGGGCATATCACAAAAGAAATGCTGAACTGCTCTCTTATATCGCCTCTTATTCTCTCTCTCTTCTGCCACGCAACCCAGTTTTTCACTCCCAAATCCTTATGATTCACTCCTGTTCTTATCAGCAAGAATTTGTGCAGAGATATATGGGTCATATACGACAGTCCAAATCTGGAGGTGAAATGTGGGCCATGAAATAGGGCTTAGACTTTATGAAGCTATTGCAGAGAACTGAAAAGATCCCTTAATCAACTACATTCGATGGTAAAAAGTTGGGTGGAATGCATATAGTTTTTATATAAATACACACACGCATGCATTTTTATGGTATTATTGAGAGGGAGCAGTGATCCACAAAATGAACAAAAGAAAGGCGAGAAAAATATTGTCATTTTGTCATTCTGTACAGACTGATATAAGCAATATATCACTTTTATTGTTATTACTTCCATGTTGGTCCAGTTTTTCTATCAGGAAGCATTTTTAAAATCGTGCAAATAAAGGAGCGATTTAGGAGGTCCAGTTTCCTTTCCCACTACATAATGTGAACACAGGATGGCAACCATATTTTACAGTTTTAGTTTGTAATGTTATCATCTCTGTTTTAGATACAACACAGTAAGGAATGAACTGTTTGAATGTACACATGAGTTATCATTATAATAGTCAGAAGACTGTCACACACAAGGTTATTTATATCAGAACAAACATTACAATGTGCTGCAAAACAAGTGTATCATTTGCACTGGTTGGGCAGTTTTAGTCACTGTTACTCATTCATGGTCTTGTTCTTTTGTTTTATTTAATATAGCACATGTTTGTCATGCTCTGTAACCCTTTTAAAAAATCAATAAATTATTATGTTTTTCTGGTTTGGACTTTGTTACCTTCATAAATTATAGTAATGTGTTTGATATAAGAATGTGAGAATATATATATATATTCAAGGTAAAATGCTAAAAGGTTTTTGAAAGAAGTCTCTAATGCTCACCAATGCTTAAAATGTTTCTATTTAAATATATTGTAAATCGATTCAGTAGATTTTGCATGAACTGAACAGCTTAGGATGCAGAGAAGTGATAACAAACCCAGGGATCAATGTATAAGCATAATGCATTATATAAAATGTCCTATATATTTCATTATTTAAGGGTTTCCATGTGTAAGAAAATATTGCACGTTCAGGCCTAAGGAACTTTTTCACTTGCTATGTCACTAATAACACCAAAAAACACCCACGAAACCTGTTCTAATAAGACTGGACATGATATTAGACTGATTATTAGGTAAAGTTTTTCATGTTAAAACTCCAGGCTTGTTTTGTGTGTTTAGTTTTGAGGTGTTTGAGTTTATGCACAAACCGGTGTGATTGTCCTGAAAAAAAGCCTGTCTCGATGCCATGTAACGTTTACGCCGATTGGCTCTGTAGACCTCCAACCGTTGGGCCTCTGCAATGGGGTCTTCCAGAGCTCCTTCCCACCTCAGGCTGTCCTGTCCAAGCTGGGTCAAATCAGATTTGTCCTCCTCAGTTGGAACCGAAGCCACTTCTGATACAACCTTGGGATTTTTGGATTTGCTGCTCTTTCGTTCTTTTGCTTTGGCATGACCTTTGCTCTGAGCATCGCTTATCTCTCCATTGGTCCACTGTTCTGTCTGGAGTTTCTCTATAGATGGAAATAAATATTATCGTTGATAGCATTGGAAAATAAGTATTCCTAATTATCTACTCCTTGATTACCAATAAAATATCTAAACATCCTTAAAAAAAAGATATGTTTATTTAAACTACAAATTAAATTCAGACTTTTTAGATAATGTATTTAAAGGCCCACTGAGTGCGTTAAATATGCAGCATTAATGTGTTGATGTAATGTCCACTTAACCAGGAAGACAGGGAGGGCCATTTTGAACAGCCCCTCCCCTTTTTTTAAACAGCCAATAGCGTTCTGTTTACCGTATTTTCCCGCATATAACCCGCAGACGCAGATAATCCGCACCTTCATATAGCCCGCGGCTGTCGTGCAAAACGGCGGTACCCGCTCCCTTATATAAACCCCCCCCCCCCCCCCCCCCCCCCCCCCCCCCCCGGGGTTTGTAAAATCTGGTACAACCCGCGGGTTATATGCGGGAAAATTCGGTATATCACAGCTATTCCAGAGCTTGGACAAGCTGCATTTAACAGCCAGTCTAATAGATTCCCCTTTTAGATTTAATATGAAACTGTTACTAAAGCAAAACAGTGAATGTAATCATGTTGAACAAGTTTGAAAAGTGTGTAACTTATGTTGGTGCTTCTACTCGTCACTGCTGTTTCTAACGCCATGTCTGTCTAACCGTTTATCCTCCTAGTCTAAAAATAAAGCATTCTGTGTAGAATTCAGATGGGTCTGATATGTTTTGTGGTCTCTGGACCGGAGCTGTGGCAGTTCACATGACACTAACGGAAACCAGACTTCATTCATCCCAATGGAAAACATATTTACACTGTCTCTGAATCGTTCCCTGTCCCCTATATAGTGCACTATGTGCCATTCACCGTGTACAAAACAGTAAATGTTTGAACAAGTGACAGATTTTAACCTCAGTTTCAGGGTCTGTTTGTAATATAGGGGCGGGGCTTCAGATTCTAGAGAGAATTTGATTGGATGGAAAATCTGATGAGAAGCTGAAGTGCAGAGTGATGTCATCAAAATCATTGATCCATATTGGTGGAAGTGAGAGACATTACATTTTGAATTCCTATTTCTAGTAAATGCGAATTTGTCATTGTTTTGAACCACACTAGCTTACAGATAACCTTAAGGATAACATATTCATACTTAAAGCCTTAAAAAAACATTTCATGGGGACTTTAAGACTTCTTGTTTTCCATAATCCACTTGCTTGCTTGATGTACTTCACCAACGTCCGAATTTTTAAACCCAACTCACCCGAATCTTTAGACTGGTCAATGCAATTCCTCGTTTTATTTTTCTCTTTAGTTGAGTCTTTCCTTTTCTTTTTGCTCTCTTTCATTATGGCGGTCAAAGGTGGGACATGGAATCCTTTTTTAACTGAACTCTCCTCGCGCATGCTGGTTGTTTGAGAAGCGCCTTTAATCCGTCTTTCTCTATACGATGCCATTACTCTCCCAGTACTTTAAAACGAGTACATTGCTCATGAAGCCTGACGTCCTGCTTTCACTTTAAATATACGTTAAAAACACATTCAATTAACGCGCATTAAAAGAGATATTATTACATCAGCATCTGTGAACTAGTAGGAATAGAATTCACGGCGTTCTATCAGAATGAAGGTCGTTGGAGCGTGATGACGCGTCACCATGGAAACAGAACTCCTCCCATGCGCCCAAAATGAATGGGGGAGACTGTCTTTCACACATGTCTGAGATAACTAGAGATGTTTTTATACTTTATAGACCTTACGAGCTCTTGCAAGAATAACAGCAAGGCATAATATTTAAATCATCCCCAGGTTTATTCATCTGTAGTGGAAAGAAAGACTATCTGCTTTTGGCTCAGACATTGACCCTATACTTAGAACAAGCCCATCGTTTCCTGAGAAGAGCAGCTAAACTTAGTAACAGCAATAAAGGTTACAGAGGGGAGCCAGAGAACTGCCATCAAACATTTTTATTGATATTTTATTTTACAGATGTAGAGCTTTCACAATCAACGTAATTTTTGTCTCTGTAGCTCTGTACATATATATGTGTGTGTGTGTGTGTATTCTCAACGTTTTTATATGTTTATTATTAACAATATAAGTAGTTGTTAAATAGTAATACTTTTCGCATTTTTGCAATTTAGTAAGGACTTTCTTGTAGACTTCAGTAACTCCAAAGCTCTTAAAAAATATTTACTTTAGTCAACTTTTAGATTTCATCATACATTTATGGAGTTAAACTGGATATACAACGAAATGAAATAAAATAAAATAACTTTGAGAGTTGTTAAGTAAACTTTTACATGCACAGGTGATTGGCTGAGCACGTGTCGCCCACGAGCAGGAGACGTTTTCATTGGCTGGAAGGGTTTCACCCCGCCCTCTTTCTTGAGAACGGTTGGCTGAGGCTGACGTCACTCATAATCTGCGGAAGTCCGTCGTCATCGCGAAGCTTTGACGTCGCGGATCCAGCGGCCAGCTGTTACTAATCGCGTCACTCCCTTCTCCAGCTGATCGCAGACGCCGGCAAACGAGAAGGACGGAAACGGAGGAATCGCTTTACTAGCGAGGTGAGCGTTTGTGGCAAGCAACTTTTCAGACCTTCCTCATCCTCGAGGTTGATCTGATCCGCAGCCGTGCGCGCGTCGGTTTGAGAGAAAGCAGATTTATTCGCTCCGGGGAGAGGCGAGGCACTTTAGGTGGGGCGGGGGGAAAAACAGCTTCAGAGGTATGAATACTCGTTATGTGCGCCATAAAGCGACAGATTACACTATTAGACCAGGCCTTCATCGAATATGTTGCACACCGGGCGGAGGTCATTACATAAGTTTCATTCCCTTACGCCGAGCAAACTTCCAGCCCTTCTCTTCTCTCGAGCGGCCGGCCGGAGTCATATCTCTCCGTTTAAAGTTATTTCAAGAAAAACGTAATCCGAAGCAGCAGAAACATGTTGAGTAGATACAAGAGAGTTACTCGATACAATCACGCCAGTCGCTTTTACTGCCGCACAGATGCCAACGTGTCTGCTAAAGTGTGTTTCCTGATCTGGCCGGTAAGAACATCCTTATGTAATTCATTCATCTCTGATGAGGAAATCTCACCGGACAGATTTTTCTCGATAAGTGACGTTACAATCGGTTTTGATGGTCGAACGTTCCAATGGAATGCAACAGAATTAGGAAGTGACGTAACAAACTAAGTATGTGTGTATGTATATATTATTTTTAGTCGCCTTTTTATAAAATGTGAAAGATGGTTTAGTCTAACAGAATTGTTTATATTAATAATCATTGTTTTTTTTATCGCATTATACTAAGTTACTCTTAACTTGCTTTTTTTGTAACGTAACAACCTTCGGTTGCCACTGAGGCATGGTTTATATATATATATATATATATATATATATATATATATATATATATATATATATATATATATATATATATATATATATATATATATATAAATATAAATAATCGTATATGTACGATTACAATGAAATCTATCCAGGAACAATGTTGTTTTTAAACTCTGTTCTCCATGTAGGTTGTCTGTAGAAAGCAGGCCTCTGAGTGTTTTCTAAATCCTCGTCAAGATGCTCTTCGTGACATTGTGTATCTGTGGCTCTATATTATTCGTTTTTATTTTGTTTTTGAGTCATAGCAAGTCACCACTTTTCAATCAGGCATCCAAAAATAGACTGAATTGGGTGTTCATATGCAGTTACATCCCTTTTTAAGGTACAGAAAGCAAACTTGGCTGCTGGAATAATCTGGAGTCAGATTATAAACCTGGACTGCACTTCACCCGCTTGTGGATCTGGATCATTACCTATAATAAAAAGATAATGTTTCCTCAATGGAGAGGTATGCGTGTGCGCCGTACATCCCTCAGTAATGCTTATCATGATGCAGCGCTGTCAAAAGAGAGGCGTTTTTACATTCAAACACCTTAAAACTGATGTTCCCGGATGAAAAGGAATGCATTTAAAATACAAAATGGCATTTTTCTGTAATGTCAGTGCATTAAAATGGCCACCATTTGCCCTCTCTGCAAAATCCATGGCAAGTCAGTACTCGGTCACATCTGATTCAGCCTCAGGCTTTACAGTGCCATACATTTCTTTTTTTAAACGTCAAAGAGCGATGGTGACATCTTCCCACCCTGTTCCTCAGTACACACACACACTAACTGACTCAGTCCTTTGTGTGCTCATAGATATCACTTTGTCAGCCCTGAGAAAAGACATCAGCATTAGCACAAAGTCAGAGTTTAACTGTAGGGTTATGCTTGTTTATGGCTACTGATCATGTTGGCTGGAGAAAAGCCAACATGCTCTTGTGCAAATGCTTTAGATGCCAAGGTTCGGACACATCTTGGTACAATAAGACACTTTTTGCGTGTGTGTGCGCGCGTTAACAATGTAGGCTAGTGTGTTAGCCATTAGCAGTAGCTGACCTTAATGTTTCCCTGTTCCATTCACGCACTGCAGCTTGTGAACACCCAGACCGGATCAATAGATCGACTGGTGACGGGGGAACAAGATGAACGTGTTCAGATATTCAAACACTGTCTATACAGTTCTCTCAGGCTAATTTGCCAGCCTTTGTGTGACTCCCCCGGATATTGCATTGTGCTGGGATCAAAATCCATTTATTTTGTTTAGGTGATTTGTATAGCGTGTACTGAGTCCGAAGTTTTACAGTACATGAAGTGTAAATAAATCTGAGTATAAGAGCTAATTACTAAACCAGAACTAACTTCGTGATGTTGTTACAAACAGAAGAGGCCGTAAACTCGGCCCTCGTATGATTTTCATTTATACCTTTCTCTATCAATCACATGTTATGAATTTTAGCTTGTTGGGAAAAGTGTCTTTAAAACGTACCAATAAATAAAAGTTTCCGGCTGAATTGAACTCTTGCTCTACACTAAAACCACACATTTTATTTCTATTCACACAAATTGATTACAGGGGCGGATTATCGATTTAATAAGGAATTACACTGTACTATATTATGACCTCAACACGCTTTTACTGGAGCTGCACGATCCTGGATTAGTTGAGAATCAACTTTTTTCGGTTAAAAACTAGATCATGATTCTAAACTCATCGCAAAAGTAGAACAAAAATGTTCACTGCTGCAGTTTTATTAAATGCAACTATTTATTAATTTGAATTCATTGTTGCTTCGTTACTGGATGAATCAGTGCTTTTGAACAGATCGACTGAAAGTTGAGTGATTTAAGTGAGAATTTGTTTATTTTTTTTGATGAGTTATCCCTTTAAGCTGGCCATGTGAGAATGAAACACTTGATTTATGCGTAATGTTCAAACTGTTTATCGTGTTCGTGATTGTTCTGTGCATCATAGATGACATTATGTCTGAATAGCGCTCTCAAGGCTTTACCTTGTCCTCTGGCCTCCACCCCAAATGCCTGCTGATTCATGTCTGCGTGTCTGCGCCGGCCTGCTGGATGGGGGATGGTGGAAAGAACGAGGGACACAGAGTACTGAGAAAGAATGGTAGATGATTACCAAATGCGGCTTGGGGAGGCAAGCAAGCAAAGACGGGAAGTGCGAGCAACCTAGAGCTATATGGAGTTAGCGTGATTCAGCATGGGATTTTTATTTATTTTTTACTTGTGCAATGGAAAATATAGACTCTAAAGGGAAAAACACACACTTGTAAGCCGGAATGTTCTGCAGGTTTAGATCAGCGATTCTTATTGGGAATGACCGGCATTCTCGGGCCTCGTTTGTCAAACTCAAGCATCATCATTGCCAAAATGATTGCGTTCAATTAAATTCAGTGATTACTTTTAAAAGAATGCTTTACAAATGCGCAGCCACTTATGAGGAAAGAACATACAATTATTCCCATACGCATTAGAGGTAATGAAACGTCAATGGACATAAATAATAGGAATCTTTTATATCTTAGAGAAAACATGTAGCAAGAAATAACATTATTAGTAATGCAATCCTTGATGTTGAATAAGATTCAGTTCATTCAGAGTTGGGCTTAAACCGTATAGTTTAACTGAAAAATTGTCGTAAACCTGAATGACTGACAAACTTCTGCAGATCATTTTGAATGTTGATTAGCATCTATATGTGCGTTTCTGAAGTCCGGACATGAATCAGTATTTTCTGATCTACAGAAGAAAGTCATAGAGGTTTGGAACAACATGAGTGAGTGTAAATGATGATGATTAGATTAGATTCAAGTTTATTGTCATTACACATGTACAAGTACAGTATAACGAAATGACGTGATGATAACCTGTATTTGGGTGAACTAACAGAAACATTCTTAATTAAAATCAACCTTTAGCAGGAAAGATTTTCACTTGCCGTAATATGGTTCCCCCCCATAAAAACATAAAATTAATTCAAATAGTGCATTTATGGTACTTGTAGAATTGGGTTAAACATTTGAAATGTAATTACAGTTTATCGCGATTAATCAGCTCACGGCATACATTCACTCGTGCTCTCATTCGTCGATCTCGCGCCGGGAACCAATCGCGTGTCTTGTCTGAGTGCCGTGGGTGTGTACAAAGCCTCTGAGTGAGTTTCTCTCTTCGTGTGGCATCCTGGGAAACCGTTTCTCTCGCGCATCACAATAAAACAACGCTGCTTTCCTCGATAGGGCTGCCGATATGGCGGTATTTTTGAACTTTTATTTTTCGATGAATATTTTTGAAAAATCCGTGAAGCGGCGAGGGATTACTGTACTTTTCAATATTTTTTAAACTTTATTCATTATCAAATTGTTTGTTTTTACAAAAAGTATTGTAGTTATGATTGCACAGGAAGTTAATGCTATAAGTGGATGTTTAAGAAGTTCTCAGGCAGAATTTGCAACCATAAAATGCACTTGATGAAAGAGTATTGAAAAAGATGCTGCACTTCCTTGTTACTGAACCCTGCAGAATTATGGAGTTACACGACATGCTGTAATTACAGGGAGAACATGCAGGAAAGCTGTGCTCATAACTAACTTGTGTTAATAGAACATAACTTGCATTATATGAGAGAAGTAATCCATCTTGTTTTTATCTTCTAGGTTTGTGGAGGAGGATGCGGATAAATGAAAATTGGCTGACCTACCGCAGTTCTTCTCTGGCAAACTTTATGACCCTGTACTGACGCTAAAGCTGCCAGCTGAAGAACTGTTGTGGTCAGCTCTACCCAGCATGCACCGTTTTCGTCTGAGAGTGCTGTGGATCTTGTTCATCCTGTTGTAGATCTTTGATATTTTATATTGAAGGAGAAAGTATTTCTTAGGAAGTATTGCTTTATTTTGATGGTGTTAGTGTAATTATACCTGTACGTACTGAGTAATAATTAAGGACATGTACTTACTGTAGGGTTGGTTGCGTGTAATTATGCATATAATTATATGCATGCAATTTATGGTTATAGTAACTACATGTAACTTGTTTAAAACGGATGCTAAAATGTTACCAAAATTTCTTAATGTATATAAAAGCTTATGAATGTTAAAGCTCTTAGAAATGTTTGAAGTACGATTTTTTTTTTTTTTTATTTCCTTCAAATTTGATTAAATTGCTTTTTGAGACTGGTCTGTATATAAAACGTATGACCATTAAAAAAATGAATAGAAATGCATTAACTTTATGGGTGGAGATCTAATTTCAAACTAACTGATAATATGACTTTTTATATATATATATATATATATATATATATATATATATATATATATATATATATGGCTAAATGTACAGAATTATTTAATGACAGCTACTATGCAAAATATCATGTATATTTCAAATACAGTACATATATTTGAAATATGCAAGATATTTTGCATAGTAGCTGTCACTAAAAATGATCTTCTGTACATTTAGCCTTTTGCAACTGCTGGCTCCAGGCATCCAAATTAAAGGGGAAACTTACATGTGTCCAATAAATGTGTACTGCTAATCTCAAGTATTGCCTCATCCACAGTAGTTCACAATTTTGCATATTTGGACACAAGATCCAAGGAAACAAGTGTACAGCACATTTCAAATCTGAGTGGATGTTCGGGCAGCAGCATTAATCACTGCAATCGGTCTTCAGCTGGTTGACTTAAAGCCATTGTTTGTTAGGAATATTACGAGAGGATTTGTCTGAGGGCGAGTGTGTCTTTGGAAGCATCTAGTGCCAGATCTGTGTTAATTCAGACGTTTAGCCTCTATTCCCTAAAATGAATATGACAGTGTTTAAAAAGTTTGTTTTGCTGGTAGAAATGATGAATAAGAGCTGTTTTATACATTTAATGAGCTATTTAGTTGCATGTGGGCACAATTTATTTTTGTGTCCCAAATTAATAGATAGGATTTAACCATTTATATCAACAGAGTTGTTTTCAAACACCTTTTCAAAGTATTTTTTTATTAATCCTTCATTTAAAGTCAGTCTAGTTTTTGCTATATCTGTCAAGGAGACAAAATCAGCAGTAAAGTCGAGCTTTGAACTGAAAGTTTAAATGATTTTTTCATATACTTCAGGTCGGACAAGTTTACGTTTATGCTTTCGGCAGTCACTTTTATTCAAAGCGACTTATGTTGCATACAAGGAACACATTGCTATTCTAATCAGTTCTTGCTTTCCCTGGGAATCGAACCATGACCATGCGTTGCAAGCACCACATTCCACAGCTTGAGCTACAGCTATCCTTTTAATGCTTCAAATATATAAATAACAATATACTTTATATATATATATATATAATATACACACATACACAGGCCTAAACAGAAGGGGTGTTTCCTCGAGCTGAGACACAGTTTCAAGCGCGATGCACCAATATGACCGATAGAGGGCGTCGATGTCGGACAATAGGGGTTATAGAGGCGCTGGGGGAGTTGGATCCACTACAGGTACAACACCTACTGAATTCTGCCCCTCTCCGAAATATTACCCCTAGTGTTGTAGTGTTGGGGCTAGTTGTGTGGGAGGGCAAAGGATTAGGCAATAATTTGGCAGGCAGTCGAAATTCTGCACAATATTGACACTGGCCAGATACATTTAGGCCTATTCAAACGTTTTCCACTCTTGCCATAAAGTATGAGACAAGACGATGCTTTACGTGAGGATAATTTTGCGTCTTATTAACAGTGTTTGGGGAAGCGCATGACAAGTTACTCGAGTTATGTAATTATTACTTTTTCAAATAACTAGTAAAGTAACACATTGCTTTTAAATGTACACACACAAAAATATCAATTTTTTTAAAAATATTAATTTAGGACGCTATACTACAGGTTTACCAAAATCTGAATACTATGCAAATACAAATATCTCTTTGCATTTAATCTCACTTCATTGATCAATGTATTTGCTGCCGATCTTCGATGATTTAGTTAAACCATAGGCAAAAACCCATATAACATATATTACTGATTACTTTTTTGTGTTCACAAAAAGATCACAAATGTTGTTCGCATGACTTCAATTATCCATAACTGTTCAGGCTCGGTACACAGTGCTTGTGCGCGAAATTCACACAATAAAGAAAACAAACACAAGTCAGAATCAGAAGAAAAAGCAGTCTCTCCCACTGCGCTCGTCCCTTTAAGAGTGTTGTGTTGATTAGATGAGAAGAGCCCGTCCTCATGGCAGCACAGCCAATCACGTCTTCTTGCATGATTAGCAAGGTCAGACAGCCTATCAGCGCCAGCTGTCAGAGTGATATTGCAAGCGACTAAGGCAACAACCCTAGCAAGAAAGAAATATGAACATTTATTGATGTACATGATGTGTGTTATTAAATGAGAAAGTATATGCTCGTGTTTTTGGTGTCTTTTTACACAACAGTGTTGCCGCGATTTGTTTGATGAAGCGATCGGCATTCATCTAAAAAAATGTACATACACTGTACTGTGTATATGTTTGCTAACAACAAAAGGCATATGTAAAATTCATATGTTTTTCTGAATCAAAAACAGACTGCTCGTACATTTGCTTTAATACGTCGGCCTTTTTTTTCCATCCTGAAATGGTGTTTGCTAGAATGCCATGCTGACGACTAAGCTCTGCCGGTTTTGTTCCTTGTTCTAGCTGCAGTACGATTTCATACTTTTTCTCTATTGATTGATTGTACAGTTTTCTCTTAACACCTCCAGACATTTTTAGAAGGAAAAAAAAAGAATAGCTACAGTGTGTTATCCCTCAGACGAGATCAACGACAGTGAGCGGACCGCGAACCACATGAAAGGCAAACTCAGCGCATGCGCAGTGAACTAGGTATGCTCGAGTCACGAGATAACAATGTGAAGTGGCAAATTTGTCCCTCTTTTTTGCTCGAGATATTAGTTTTCGGCGACGTAAAAGAATCGACATAACCCACAAGAAAATGCTAAGACAAATAGGGAGTTTGGCAGTTCCACTTCAAAAACATCGACATAATAGGGTTGGCGAGTTAACCGTAAGTGAACGAACTCCATTGTATATATATATATATATGGCCATTTCTTGCCTCATTCTGTTTCTTACTACATTTCGATATCCAATAACAAATCTCTGAACAATAAAACTTTCATTCAGTTTGATAAAACATAAAACAATCTTGTCCACTCCATAAAACAATGACAAATTGTCTCCTTTTTGTCACAGAAAGGACACACATTACTGTCAGGGTTCTGCCACATTCGGTCTAGTCATGTCTTTGTTTTGTGGCAGAGCTCTGACACTACCGTAATGTCTTGAGTGTGTTTTCGTGTTGCGTCTTTGTTTAATGTGAACACGCGGCGATGCGCGTTCGCATTGGCTGCGTGTTCATGTCTCGTTAATGTGTAAACCCTCCCACCATGTTTCCCTGCTTAACTTTGATTTGTCCCAGCTGTGTTCTCATCAATTACCCTTCCTCCTGTGTGTATTTAATCTCCTCATATTTGCTGTCCTGTGTCGTGTCGTTGTCGTTATATTGTCAACCCTGTGTCTAGTTATATCAAGTCAAGTCAAGTCAATTCAAGTCTAGTCTAGTCTAGTCAAGTCAAGCAACTCCCCGTTAGCTCCTTTAAAATCAAGAGTAATGTAAACCTCTGGAAAAGGATCTTTATTATTTGGAAAAACCTTTCCTTCACCGTAACTCAAAAGAAGAGATGTTTTGCTTTAAAACATCCAACAGTTTTCCTGCAACTCTTGCGGATTTTAATCATAAACAAGAGGCTACCCTTTCTAAGTTATGTAACTCAGGACCCCCAGCATCTATTACATGATGCAATTGAACTTTTTTTTGATGTACACATTACACTTTCAAAACCCCAAGCAGTTTCACTCGATGGATCCAACCTGGCTCCAACAGTCGGTTCTTCTAACAACCAATACAAAGACTCAGAAATACCTCTTCTTTTTTGAACAAAGTCCATACTTCAAAGATCCCTTTATAGAAAGACAACAATCCACTCAGTTGAGTCTTATTAGAGTCAATTAAAAACAAAGTAGAGTCCGAGCCCAACGCTAAGAGATCATCCAGACCTGTTAAAAGTATTTGAATCACCTGCAGATGAAAGGTTGCTCCTCTGCTGACCAGGTGTGTTAGTCCTTGTCCCCATTCTCTAGGAAGATAAAGCACACTCTGTGGTTCCCAATGAAACATAGTCCAAAAGAAATCCACTATGACCACCTGCAGCTTTGGAAGAAGTCCTCCTGGAGGCTCAGTAATGCCAATCGACGTATGAAAGTTGAAGCCACCAGATTGTTAATCACTAACCCGTCCTCTGAATGACGTTTTTTTGGCACAGCCATCTCCATTTTTCTAATCGTCCTATTGTTTTTTCCAAAACTCCTTCCCAGGTTTTCAGCATTGAGTCGCCCCCAAAGTACACCTAAATATTTAAAACCACCTTTCTTCCACTCAAGTCCAGCAGGTAATTTAGGAAAGCATCTACCTTGCCATTTTACACATAGCTTCACTCTTTGTCCAGTTTACCTCTGCTGAAGACATTTTTCCAAACATTTATTATTACCTGCAGAGTGTCTACTAATTATGATAAAAAAATTAGGAAGTAGTATTTAATATATATATATATATATATATATATATATATATTTTTTTTTTTTGAATGCATGTACATTTTCTAACTATTATTTTTATATATATATATATATATATATATATATAATAAATAAATAAATAATAGTTAGAAAATGTACATGCATTCAAAATAAATGAATAAACTTTCCACGATTTTTTTTTTAACTGCAGAACTTTTGCAATACAAAATCAGGGTTCAGCAAATCTCTCGTTGCAAATCTCTCATAAAGTACAATCATAACAAAATAGAGAACAAAAAAAAGATTTGCATACATTACATTTGCAATAATATATAAAAAGAAAATACTTTTGAAATACTTTGTCATAGTGCATCAAAAAGTTTGTATTATTTTATTTTTTTACTTTGCATGATTTCTGATGCTGATGACCGTTAAATCACGTCATCAGTCTGTAAAAAGAGTGCATAAAGCGCGCGAGTCCGCCAATCAGATGCGCCGGCGCCTCCGCACATCGCGCCCAAAGCACCTGATTGATTTACGCCAAGCGTCGAGGTCCGCTGCTCCGGTGATGAACGCGGGACATCTGGACGAAGCGGATGGATGAAGTCCCTGCTCTGCGAACAGCTGGATGAAATACTCTCTCATGCTGGCGAGGTAACAGTGTACTGTAAGAGTGTACTGTTCTAACTCAAAGGATCTGTTCAGGAAGAGATGGCCATTAACACGGACGCCTCTCACGCGGCGGATGTCCTGCGAGAGCGCGCCACGGATTTCGGAGACACTCAGAAACTTCTTGACATCTCAGACAAACAACCGAAGAGAGAGTTAAACCACTCGCCTGCTGACACACACCTCGTTGCGTCTCTTGAAGCGGGAAGTAACGCGCAGACAGCGGTGGATCTGGCCGCCGCAGCGCCTCGCTCTCCGTCGCGCGTCAGTTTCAGCCGCGCGTCGTCGCCCACGCCCGCTCCGCGCGAGCCCTGCAGCTTCATGTGGGTGGCCGTGATCTCCTGCTTCTGCCCGGCCGTCCCAATAAACCTGTTCGCGATTTATTTCGCGCATATGGTGAGTTCACCAGGGCTACTTTTGCACATTTTGGTGTGTCAAAAACAAAGTGAAAATATACACTTGTTTAATTTTGCATTTAGGGGTTTGGCTCTTGGGGGCCCCTAACAGTTCTTAGTGTGACTCATAGGGCCACCAGCACCCATAAAGCTTACTTATCCATGGTTTTCCTTCTGTTTCACTTCAGTCTCGGTCCATGATACAAGCAAAAGATTACGATGGGGCCAGAAGACTCGGACGGCTAGCTTTGTTGCTTAGTGTTGTTTCCATCGTTGTGGGTCTGGCTATAATCCTTTATCTGGTGTTGACAGGTAAACCACCTCTATTTTTCCTCTGCACACACAGGAGTGTATTGAGGACAAGTGCCAATCAACTCAACTTTGAGACTGTCAATGTTACAATCAGAATTATACACAAATATAGCTGTTGTTTACAACTAAGTTGAAATGAGATCATTGCTTCTGCACACGTTTAAACATCTCTCTCATTTCCTTCTCTCTCTCCCAGAGTCTGACATCCTACAAAATTGAGAGCACTGACGTAAACGGGTGTTGGAGTCGAAACCAAAGAAGCGGAGCGATAAATGCCATGTGAAAGCCTTTAAAAAGATCTATTTATGTTATATACAGTATTACATTTGTTTTAATATTTCAATGTTTCATTTCTGTTGCTGTCTTGGCAAACGAAGGTGACTTTTCCTTTATCGAACGATGCATTATCACCAAACTAATTTTACAATAAATCTTATATTTTATCTATTATAAAATATAATATACTACATGAAATGTCAATCATTTTGACTGCCATACATTTGAACCTTTTCAAATAAGATTGATACCTATTAAAAGTGAAATATATAGGTTTTATTTCTTTATTTTCTATTCTAGTGTGCATGTTGCAATAGTATAATTCTTTGTATTATTGTAATATACATTGCATTTTGTGTAATCTGTTATATCTTAAAAGGGTAGTTCCTAAAAATGAAACTTCTGTCATGATTTGCTCACCATTATGTCATTCTGATGAACTATTAGTGCATGGGCTATCCCTTAAAACATTTTTGTTTGTTTTTTAGAACACTTTGTTTTTGCATAGACTTATACAGGATCACACGAATGCAAGAGGAAGGTAGCAGAGAAATAGCAAAAATATTGTACTGGCAAACAATATTTATTGAACTGCTTAAGAGATTGAGGATGAGGCTGAACAAGGGCTATATTCAATCAAAAGCACATGCATGACTGAAAAAACGAAACAATTGAATTGTGGATATTTGCTAAAATGGTGCCATATTCTTGCATGTTATAAATTAAACGACATACCCGATGGTCTAGTTTAAGTGTGATTTTTGCAGTTGTTTGAAAGAGTTCCATTCGCACAGGAAGGATTCATTTACTCGTAAATGTTAAACTGAAGGAAAAACCCCATGATGAATTCTGCTTTCACACGGATCAAATCCAGTGGTTATTTGGTTTAAAAAAACCTTCAGTGCACCCTGTTCTGACGTCATCCATCCGGCCTCTAGAGCAACGGAGATCAGAGGAAGCACATCTGATAACTGATATCCTCGCATAAGTGCATTCCTTTTATCTTTACATTTAGTGATTATCGGATTCAAATGGAGCTTATTATGATGGTGTTCTTGTATTCAAATCGAATTCGTTGTCCATATGGTAAGACGTACATAAAAAGCTTTAAAATGAGATTTTATGTTTTCGGTGTGCATCCAAAATAAGAATAAATAAGAGTTTTGATGTTATTCCTCGATGCAAGACGTCCACCACACAAAAGACATTTACAGCAAACGCATCTATTTTCCAAACCCACTGAACTTTTCTTCCTGTTTGTAGATGATCTAAACCTCAACTAATGGCTGTGTGTTCAGATGGGGATAGTTAGAATGATAAAAGCTTGTAAATGGGTTTTATGCAGAGGCCAATATCACAGAGCAATATAAACGATATAAGTGTGTATTACATTTCCCTGTAAAACATATACAGTGGAATCCGGTTATGTTGACGGCCTCGGAGATTGCAAAAAAGCATTGAGACAACCGATGATCGAGATAACCAACAGCCAATATGACGATTTATTTGATGATGCGATCGGCATGCAATAAAAATGTACATACACTGTATAAGTTTGCTAACAACAAAAGGCATATGTGCACCAACTAACAGCAGAGATTTACCAGTATACAATAAAAAACGCCTTCGATTCTTGATATAAACCTTTAATTATATTCTCCAACATTGCAAACACAATTTCGCTCACAGCGTAAAACACAGTCATAACACATATAAACACATTCGCTCAAAACACAGTCATTTCGCTCGGACACAGTTCTGATAGTATTGCACACGCGGTTACTATGGTTTCTTTACAAACTCTAAAATGTTTTTTGCCTTTAACGGTCTGCTTGAAAACAAATGCTTCTATCAGTACCGACGTCTTTGTCGATGTCAATGTAATCTGTAATTCCTGGACAGTGAAGGCGAACTCCTGCGCCTCTTCCAAGATTGCATCTGTAAGGAGTTCTTCTGTGACTGTGGAATGAGTGAAGCGTCACTGACCGAGCGACCATATGGACCGCGATCCACGTGCAACGCAAACTCAGTGCATGCGCAGTGAACTAGGTACGATCATTAGACACGAGATAACGTGAAGTTATCCATGTGAAGTGGCGAATTTGTCCCTCTTTTGTGCTCGAGATATTAGGGTTCAGCGATCTAAAAGAATCGACATAACCGATAAGAAAATACTAAGACAAATAGCTAGTTTGGCGGTTCCACTTCAAAAACGCCACACAATAGGGTTGGCGAGTTAACCGAGGTTGAGAAAAGTCAGTGCTTCGAGATGGTCCTCACTGCGGAACACGAGATCCAGGGGGAGGAGTTGGATCCAGATCCAACTCCTCCCATTATATATACTTCGCCCCGCCGCCGCCGCATCACACATGGTCATGGTGTGCGAAGACACCCACCCAGGCTTCTGCAGCGAGTTCTGTGAAATCTGTGCTGACCAGTGTGAAAGGATGGATAGATGGATGGATGGATAGCTAATTGTGAATGTCCTGTGTTTTCCCTGTAATGTTGGTCTAATTCTGTGTGCTCCCAATGTCGTTTTCCTTATGTTTTGCCTTCAAAGTTTCCCTACTGTTTTCAAAATGTCTGTTTTAGCTCGTGTGTTAATAAAGTTTTTTTTTCCAATTTAATTGCGTTGGTAATACATTTTGCATGCATTTATGTAAGTGAGATGCTCTTATGCTATTTAAATGAAGTCAGATGCTCTTGTGAAGTCACTTATAAGTGACTTATAAGTATAATTAGTGCTGCTATAAATTAGTTACACACAGTGTCATAATCAGTAGTGAAAAAAAGCACATTCTCTACTTGAATTTAAACTTGAATTAAGTGCCTACTAATTAATATACTTAAGTATTGGAAATCAAAGTGCATGTGGACTACTGAAAGGGGTTAAAGATCAGCCAATCAAAGAATACAGTGAATCTACGAAATTTGTAAGTAATCTTTTTTGTTTTAGATTATATTTAAACGTTTCTCCAAATTAATAAAATACGTGGCTATTGTCCACCACTACGTGTAAGTACGTAGTGGTGGACAATAGCCACGTATTTTATACAAATTACCACAACGTATAAACTACAGTGTTTGTAACTATTAAAAACTTTAATATTTGTTTTCGGCAAGTTTGTTTTTACGTCAAAAGAATAACTAACTAGTTACGACTCGATGCTGAAAAGATAGAGCAACAAGTACGAAGTGTGGGGAATCTGTTGACCAATCAGAATGCAGTGGAAGGAAATCCAACTCCGCCCCTTGGATCTGGATCCAACTCCGCCCCCTGGATCTTGTGTACTGCATTGAGGTGCTACTGAGTGCTTCTCAATTATTTTCTGACACGCCCCCCTAGGAAGAGGTAAACTTTTCGCGCGCCCCCCTCCCCCCATTTTTGAACTTTCGCCTTATTGTTTCCATGGCAACGCGTCATGCTTGTCACGTGACATACCGCAGTCACAAAAAGCGCTGTATAATAGATAATTCAAAATAGTCACCAACTTGTTGAAACCTAAAAGAAATCTTATGTGGTTGAAAACACTGAATAATTGTGATAAATGATTACTATCTGTCATCTCATCAGGATCTGAGTGTAAACAGGCACATGGGGGCCATTAACACGACTTACATTAGGAGTTGCTGTGATGAACTTCATGCCGGTTGGATGATTTTTGGTATGATTCTGAATCCAGCCCTCAGTGTGTTGATGATTTTAAATTTAATATTTAATTCTTTGAGATCCAATGTGTGATTTAAGTGTTCCCTTATATCGCAAAAAACTCATGATGCTTTCTTGTGAGATCGGATTATTTCTTTTTGACGTAAATAGCAACAAGACAAAGCTTAATATTGGCATAAAATGGAAGTTGCAATAGTTTTTTCTTCTCTATTGTCACTTCTCAAGCAAGAAAAATGTCGGGCGGGACTTCCCATTGTTCATGGGGAATTGATGAGATGGTTGTGGTTTGCTATTGCTATGATGTCATGCAAATTATTATAAGATTACGAGGGTCAATGAATTAAAAAAATGTAATAATAATGAGCACCGATAAATCATTTACAATAAATACCGCAATGTTTCATTAGAAAAAAAAAGGATTAATTCAATATTCTTTCCCCTTCAAAGATCTTTATTATCTTCTTATCTTATACTTGAACCAAATTCCCACAGCATTAAGCACTTGACCTATGGAGAAAGTGTTTAAGCAGATTGTGACATGCTCAAATGAAGTTTAGAAATCAATAGCACTTATCGGTCGTATTCTCTTGCAGACAGAAAGGCCCGGTTAGCCCAGCGGGAGGAGTAATGCAGGGCTTTGAGCTTCACTTAAATATGAACAGAGAGTGGATTCCTCAGCTCACATATCCTGCGAGCACAGCGTGAAAGCTTGCAGGATTTATTAAGAACAGAAATGTGTTTTATCGAGACAATGGAAACCTGGAGAGTCAATAAAGACATGTAAAAAGAGTCATGCGACGACACTGATCCGGCGTCAGAGTCCTGCTGACTCTGATCAATTTTCTACAAGTATTGCCAAGTTGAGATATGGGTTAGTGGAAGTTGTTGAGGTAAACCACAACTGTTAGGCCAATTCCAGGAATCTTCTAATGGACTTTTCCACCCACAATCCTCTGTGAGAGAGCTGGCATAATGGCAATATATTACACTAGGACTACAAAGTACTCTAGTCTACTGGTATAGCCACTGTCAAGTTCTTCTAAAGCCTTATGATTTTCGTTTATGGCATGATAATTTATTTTCATTAGCAGATTTAGCAAGTTGCTCTTTTCTATATGAAAGTAAATGGTGACCAGGTTCACTTCCCCCCTCCTGACACTGATAGAGTTATTATTAGGCATGTACCAGTATGAAAATATTGTCCGATTCGATCATTCTTTGTATTTGAAAACCGACATATTGACTGATTAATCTAAATCCAAAATTTGATTTACTTTAAGAGCCTAATTACAAAAAACAAAAGGCTCAACATCCCAAACAATCAAACATATTCATTAGGGATGAGCGAGTACAGCATTATCTGTATCTGAATCTGTTAACCATATGAATTATCTGTGTCTGTAACTGTACTCGGACTGGGTGGGGCGGGGCCTAACTCAGAAGTGGGTGGGGCTTTAACCGGTATGTTATTTTTAATCATGCAATTGATATGGGTTGATCAGAAATTGTTATATTTATTGCTAATTAGAAAACTATTTACATGACAGCATCAGCATTGAGCTTCAGATCAATGGTTTCGATCATGATAAACTATATACAGAACAAGTTTTGCAACAATGAATACAACACATGTGGTTGCAATTATGAAGAAATCATAATTTTAATCATTTTTTGCGTGAAGTCAAAAAACTGGTTAGAGCCAGCAGACGGTTAAAAAAAGAAAGAAAAAAAATCTCAGACGGTCAAAGACGCAACGCTAGTCTCATTCTACCAAGAACCACGTCTGAACAAACCCCACGTTTACCAGAACTCTACTGGTTAATAAGTAGTACAAACAAACCGAAATAAAAAACAAACCTGAAGCTGAAGAAACCCTAAACGTTAACGGAAAAGACCCGCGAACCTGAGTGACAGAGACAGAGAGAGAAAGTAACAGACAGAGAGAGAGAGAGCTGTTCTCTTATCAGTGTTCTGCGTGTGAGTGAGCAGAGTGGGACACAGCAAATCTGCATGTGTAGGGGAGGGGTGCTGTGACTAGCCCAGGGGTGGGCAAACTATTTTTCTCGCGGGCCACATTGGTTTCTTAAAATTGACAGAGGGGCCGGGATTGTTGACGGGGAGGGGGGGGGGGGGGGTTGTTTGGGGCAAATCCATGACTTTAATATACGAGCGCAAAACTAATGTTTGTGTTAGCTGAGAGTAATTGCTGGTTCTACCTGAAAAACACTACTGTGTTTGTTCTTCTAAGCCCTGATGAAGGAACACTAAATACATACTGTTTTATTGAATGAAAGATAAAATATGACAACAGAAGCATGAAAATAACTGAGGGAAATATATATAGGGACATGACCAGAGCAAAGGCAGGATATACTTCCCTCAATTTAAAATATTTATTGACTTCAAAACTGGTGTATGAGCACTAAGTGTCATGTACGTTTTATTCTAACGTACACTATATTCCTCTTGTATTTGCAGGTCATGTTCTTGAATGCAGCAAATAACAACATAACGTTGACAGCATACAACTTCTTTTCAGAAGGTCGTACCTGTGCATTTACTTATAATAAATCCTAGAAAACTTGTATAAAGTATAGTTTGGTCTTAAATCACTTGACTGGGACACATGAAATTACAACAAAACAATAATAATACAATTTAATCGAAAGAAAAACCATAATATGCAATGTGACTGAATCATATCTTTGCCTCAGCTCTAGATTGACAATCACAGGCGTCCAATCACAACTGACCTCTGGAAAAAAGGGAACTAACCAATGACATTTGACGTTACAAGAGCAAGCTCCGCCCACGACTGACAAAAATAAAAATGCTCGCGCGAGCAAAAACAGCAGTTGAGAGCGGGCGAATGTTCGCGCGTGCGCAGATTAGATGTCACGCGCGCGAGTGATTATAATGAGCTCGCGGGTACCCCTATTTACGCGTGTAGCTCTTGCGCTCGTTCCTTTTTAGCACGGAATTAACGCTATAAAGGGGGGTGTAGAGGGGTTTGCGACACACGCCTACTCTCCACCACACTTTCAGCGCCACTGCCGCTTGCAGCCGCGACAAAGTGACATTACAGGGAAATGTAAAATGAAGGTTTAATATAGGTTCGGCAAGTTCGGCGGGCCGGATTAAAAAGCCCAACGGGCCGGATATGGCCCGCGGGCCGTAGTTTGCCCACCCCTGGACTAGCCTATCACAGAACACAGACACACTCAGCTACCTAATGAGGATTTTTATTCAATCTAAGCAGATATTGCTCGCTGAAGTTTAAGATGATCACCAGAACAATGAAGAGCTATGAGTTAACTCAACACATACTAAATGAGATTAAACAGATCCGGGTACTTTTTGCCTACTTTATGAATACTACGAATTTGGACATACTCCTCTGCTCACACACTGCTTTTTGCTTATAATATAATATGGAAGTAGGCATATTTGGATGCATCTTATGTTAAATAAAAGTTTGAAACACCATGAGGGTGGCATGAGTAAACAGATTTTTTTTTTTTTTATGGGGCCCTTTAGGATTTTGGTCACACATAAATGCCCATTTCAGCAGCACATGGATTCTCAGTTCTTTCTCACTGTACCACTTACAGGAAATGAGTGTGATGGGACTCCCTGCATTACTTAGTTTCTCCATCAGCTCATTCCCACTTGAATACTCAGACGGACAGAGCACTCAATATCCACCAATTTAAATGTACCATACTAGATTTAAACACTTCCTTAAGAAATGGTGAACGATGCTTGCCTGTGCAAAAGTCTGTATCATATAATCACACCAGTGATTTCAGTCATTACTATTTACATTTATTCATTTAGCAGACGCTTTTATCCAAAGTGACTTCCAACTTGAGGACTAGGGAAAGTGATTCATCCTGAAGAGGCAAAAGTGCACAAGAGTGTGACAATACAAAGTTTCGAACATTGCTTGATGTGGTATAAGACAGGAGAATGGAGTGACTAAGGGAAAGTGAAAGGGAAAGTTTTTCTGTGTGTGTATTATGTTAAGTGGAAGAGATGAGTTTTCAGCTGTCTTTTGAATATTTACAAGGATTCTGTATTCCGGATGAAGGCGGGGAGATCGTTCCACCAGCAAGGAACTGTGAACAAAAGTGTTCTTGAGAGTGATTTTGAGCCTCTCTGTGATGGAACCGCGAGTCTTCGCTCATTGATCGATCGAAGGTTTCTGGTCGGTGTGTAGATTTGTAGTAGCGAGTGGAAGTAGGAGGTGCTGAACCTGCATTTGTTCTGTAAGCAAGTGCCAGTGCTTTGAATTTGATGGGAGCAGCAAGTGGGAACCAGTGCAGAGAGATGAAGAGAGGTGTGACATGGGCCCTCACTGGAAACATGTACTGCAGAGTTCTGGATCAGTTGCAGGGGTTTGATTGAACTTGAAGGAAGCCCAGCCAGAAGAACATTGCAATAATAAAGCCTGGAAATGAAGTTGTGTTGGTCGCTCAGTTAGGAAAGGCCTGATCCTCCTGCTGTTGTGAAGTGATCGAGCAGTCCTTGCGATGTAATCTTTGAAGGTCAACAGGTCCTCAAAGATTACTCCAAGATTTCTGGCTAACCTTAATAGGGTAATCGTTGAGAAGCCATTCTGGATGAAGTCATGCTGTAAATTCAGATTGGCTGGGAAGATGAGATGATGCCGAGATGTGCACTGGCAGCTTGTGATTCGTCCAGCTACCGTGGGATCATCTTGTTGAAATGATAGGTAGAGCAGGAGGTAGGGTGGCTGGAGAGATGAAGTTTAGACACATCTGCCTATGTGAGTGGAGAGGAGAAGAGAGGAATTCTGGTTGCATCAGTGGTTGGTCTAAGTTCCTGTGTGTGGAGCCGAGAACTGACTGCTGATAGTTGTTGATTTGTAAATGAAGAAATTGGCAAAATCATTGGTAGTTAAAGAGGTGGAGGGTGGTAATAGAGGGGGACAGAGGAGAGATTTAAATTTTTTGAAGAGTGTGAAAATTTAACAGCGTGGACCTCAGTAGAAAAGGTCGAGAGCAGAGACTCCCATTTAGTCTAAACACGTAATTGGAAATGTCGCTACTTCTGAAGTCGTGATTGCAAGCTTGTGCTTCGTTGTCAGAAAGAACAGGAACCATAGAGGACACCAGGCTTATTCTTGCCTATTAATTGGTAAAATATTGACAACCATATAAACATTCACCATCAAGTCAGTTCCTGAATTTCGGTTAAATACAGGCTATTGGTTTAGGGCAGTGCTTCTCTATTTTCTGTCGCTTAATTTTATAATGATCATGTTCTTTGATCTGTGATGCGCGACGGGCTCCGCTGTGTTAGTTTGCGCTGCAGTTCAGAGAATCTGATCTGTCTGATTTACAACACGTCAATTCAGTCACTTCTTCTGAAATGCATTAAGACAGTAAGTGGCCAGTGAAGCAGGAGAAGAATAGAGTGAAGTTTATAGTTACCAATACAATGTGTATCTGATATGAATAAAACACCTTGTCAGTTTATAATTTAATGGATTGCTATTTCGTCTTTTATAGACATCCGTGTGTATTTTTCAAAGTGTTTTTCATGGATTATTGCCAGTACTTATGAGTATTTAAATGTTTGAAACCTAAAAGAAACCTTATGTGGATGGAAACACTGAATTGTTGTGATAAATGACAAGCTCTGATCGCGTCTTTTTCTGGATCAGTGCCAGATATCGCGTGAAAACACATGTGAATTTAGTGGTTGATCACGTGACTCATGAACACCGGTGTGATCGTACACGTCAAAGGGTGAGATGGTGGTTATCTGAACTTCATATCTGCTGCTCTTGATCAGTGCAAGAAAACTACTCCCTGGCAAAAAAAAGCATGTTCCCCAGGGTCACGCCCCCCCCCCCCCCCCCTCCATAAAATCAGTCATCAAGAGGTTACCCACGGCAGAGTTGTCTGGTTTTGATATTGACGTCGCTGACAAGCTCGCTCTTTTAGCCAATCAGCGCATTATCCCAACAAAATCAACTCTCAGCCAACATTTTTTCTTGTTTCAGAAGCCGTTTCACTTGGATGCAGTCATAATAGTGAACAAAAGACTATTGCAACTTCCATTTTGTGCTTACTAATGTGGTTTGGGTAAATTCTAGAACTGCTGATATACGAGCAGAGTATCAGTTAAAGGTTTTATATATACAGTCAGTCTTCTATAGGAGCTACTCCTATTCTTGAGGTGAAGAACCCTCTTTTGACAGCTATACAACTACCAATTTGACGCTTCAAAAAGTTCATAAAGAGACTGAGCAGTTTAGTCCAAATTGTCTGAAGAGATATGATAAATGGAAAGTCAAGCTTGTTCGCTTGATGTGTGAGAACAAATGAACAACCCAAGGTACTTTTAAGGGTGTTCTTAAACTACTTAAATCAAAAGTCACATCAACTAGCCGAGCATCCACCATTAAAAAAGTTTGGTAAACATGTATATTTTGTGAAGTTTAGGAAGCCAAAAGTCACCAAAATATATTGTGAATGAATGTAGTGGGAAAGATGCAATGCTGCTAAAGAAAATAAAGTCATTTGACTTACTGAGCATTAAGACAATGGCACTTTATTGTTAAACACTGTGACAGTACATTCAGCATCTCTCCACAAAGAAAGGGTCGTCATCACCCTCACTTTCATCCAGAAATTCCTGTCGCAAGGGTGACTTCTCCGAAGCCATTGCCTCCATTCGGAGGTCTTCCTTCTGGCCACGCAACCCACGAACCCAGTCTCGTATGCGGCTGAACTTGGCAGAGCGAAGGTGCCAGATGAGGAGAGCGCAGATCAGGATGCTTATCAAAGAGGCTAAACAAGGATGAAGGGTTGCAGGACAGTTTACTAAAACATTTTTATAGAAGTCTTTTTATCAGTTCAGTTCACTCAGTGGAAGTTTGATAAGTAGCAAATGCCAAGCACAATTATTATGGCCTGTATTTATAACAGCTTAATGTATAAGAAATAATATGGTTTTAAACATGAAAACTTGAATTTGTAAATAAGCATGCATGTATACACACACACGTCCCATTATGCTCTTTTACAAAGTTGATTTTGTTTTTGAAGTACAGTAGTACCTCAAGATACGAAAGGCTCAACTTACGAAAAATCCAAGTTACGAAAGCAAAGACGAATTTTTTTTATTGCTCTACATAAGAAAAGTTTTCAAGATAAGAAAGGTTTCTTAAAGTCCGAGATTCGCCCCATAACAATTTTGAAACTCGTGCCGCCATCTTAGTTGTAGTAGACTCGCCACCATCCTCCTGTTCTCCCATTGGTTCCTGATGCTAGCCAAGCCATGAGATCCTTCTCTCTAATTGGACAGCATCCCTCCCATCATGCATCTTCTATACGTACGTGCTGGCGTGCTTTAGCTCAGCCACTCCGCACCCGAAACTTTAAATGTTTTGTGTTTTCGTAAAGTTAAGTGTACATACGTACGTTATCTGCCGTTTGTCCTCCTCCTCTGCCGCCACTTTCGGAGATAGCCTCACTCGAAAGGTAAGCTTCGACATTTTACGTTATTTCATTGTTTATAGGTCAATTTAGCTTTATTATGAAATTTAATGGGGTGTTTTTGGAGGGCTTGGAACGGATTAGCCATTTTACATGTAAAATGTGTTCCAAGATACGAAAAACTCATTATACGAAGGCCGCCTCGGAACGGATTAATTTCGTATCTCGAGGTACCACTGTATAGTAGAATAAGCTTTCATGCTAAAACAACATTTTTTAAATGTTACATTGTTAAAAATGTAAAAGCTGATTTTTTTTCTTTTGATAAAGGGATCCAAACAGCTTTGTTTGCTCACCCGTCTAATAAAACATAATATATTAAAGCATCTTTAGTGTTTTCTATGGAAAGACGACCGGAAAAAGTCAAGGTTAACGTGGATATGGTTACACTGGTTAAAATGACATTTCTCTGGGAATTTTGGAAGAAAATGTATAAATATCAACAATTTATAACATTGTTCTAGTGGTTTTTGGATATTTTAATCCACAAATCATACATATCGACTACAATTAAGGCGTTTAGGGGAAAAAAACTGGTCAAAAGAAGTTATATATTAAAGAGGACCTATGAGTTACTGTTAATTTAATTTACCTGTGGCAATTACAAGCACTGGCCGGCTGAGGTGAGCCCTGTCTGCTGTAAAGTCAATCATAATGGGTCTGGTCACTCTGTCTGAGGATACATTCACCTAAAATAACAGGAGAACGGAAGAATTGTAGAATAAATGCAGTTTCACCTAGACAGTCATTCATTATCCAGTAATATTGTGAACTAATAATGTCCTTTATGTAATTTGGCACGAGGGCAAGACAGCCGGTCACTCGCATCAGAAATCATTCTAATATGATGATTTGATGGTCAAGAAACATCTATGATTACTCTCAATGATGAAAACAGTTATGCTGCCTAATATTTCTCTAGAAACGTTCATTTATTTTCTCAGGATTCTCTAATGAATAAAAAGAACAGCAGTTAAAACAGAAATACGTTTTAGACATTATAAAATAACTTTTCTTTCACGTTTGATCAATTTAATGCATTCTTGATGAATAAAAGTAGAAATTTATTTTTTGACCAAAAACAGTAGTATATTACTTGATCTAGTGTTACAGTTTTATTGTGCCAAAATCAATATATTTCACATATTTTTTAAAGCCATTACTAAAACATACCTGCTGAAGCACTTGCTGATATCCACGGGCCTGAACCTGCAGCTGATGCGTGCCTGGAGCCAAGAGAGTGCTGAAGTAACCCTGACTGTCTGCATGAACCGTCACAGAACCGTTCAGCACCACAACAGCATCCGACACCGGGCGGCCTTTACCGTCCCTCACAACCCCGCTCAGCCTTCTGTGAACCTTCAGAGATCAGACACGAGGAAAACAGATTTAAATGAGCGTGGGTTGCTTTAAAATATGGCTAATCTGAGGAGATGAGCTGTCCACCTCCAGCAGCATGCGGAAAAGAGGCGTTCTGTTTTCCATCCACAGAGAGAAGAGCAAATGTTCAGGTGGGAACATGCAACAGCCAGTGTACACCGTGATCTCAGGGCAAACACCCACGTCCAAACTGAAGTCCTGCAAGAGCAACATTTGTAGTTGTAAACAAAAAGACATAAAAGATAAAACTCCAGGTGTAAAATCTTTTAAATCTTATTTTCTGCATGTTCTAAATCACTCCTGTCTTTTTCAGATCTTTCGATCCAGTGGACGAAATGAGCCAATTTACATTTACAAGAGCGCAAGACGGAAAAACATAGGAAGAGAAGTAGCTTTCGTTCCTGCTCTAATCATGCCAAGCGCGGTGAGTGTTAAACCAGAATGGTGAGAACATTTGTCGGCTGAAGAACCCAAGTTTGAATTGAAAATTAAAAACGTACCAAGCACAAAGTTTAAATCCTGTTTGGCTGCCGCGCTTTCAATAATGTTCATGTATTAGGTCAGTAGGTGGAGAGTAGACATTTGAGCATTTGACCACACGAGTGTCTACACTATGAAAGTAATCCGGTCTAATGAGTTAGCAAGCTCAAATTTTAGACCGGTGTACATTTAGCATCACCCACATCATTCGGTCAGATCGACAAAATCGCATTTTAATACCAGGAGTTAACAGAATCATAAGTTGTCAAAATGGCAGGTTTTATTCTGCTTCAATACATCCATGTAATTTGATTGACATACTCGGATCACAACAAGCAAGTCGTAAGCAACAGACATCACGACAAGAACAATATCTGCAAAAAACGACAGAAAATCTGCCATTGGGAAAATCTAAAATGATTCCAATACCTTCATACTGCCAGTGTGAGCACTGAAGTCTGCGCCCTTCAGGATCCCTTCTGGGATTTTCTCTGTTGAGTTATAGGCAAAAACATATGAAGATCGAATGATGGAGTTACATAATTTTAACAGCATTTTCCTTTTAATCTTTGAATCTGGAAGGCTTTTCAACATTACCTGACTGTTTTGTACATCTCAGGTTACCCAAGTGCATGAAAGGATGACTTCTGGCATACAAGGAGGCCAAATATCTCAACGTCTTCTCATTTTGTGCTGGGTGAAAATCATAAGCCCCATCACTCATTAACTGTACAGGATCATTATATGAGTTTAATTTTTAGACTCAAGATCCTTAATATTAAGAATGGGGAATAGTAATGAATAAATATTGTGCTTTTGGTTACCATGCTGATTAGGTCTATCATAGGGATATGTGGCCAGCAGAGAGCCTCCCTCCAGCACTATAGAGAGAGAGAAACCCCCTCCATAAATCAGATCCATCACTGCACGGGTCTCGGGCTGCACTGACGCATTGCCTAAGAATAAAAAACAAATATCACATCACTGATCGCTTCACAAGCGTTTGTTAATGACAATTTCAATGCAGCGTTGACCGACCGTAGAAGAAATCGGTATCCAGATCTATTCCATGAGCGTTGGTGTGCCCCACACTGGAAGAGCAGAGTCCTTCACGTGCCTTCTCCCTTCCATCAGGGTTCACACACGGGAGAATCAGTATCCTGCTCATGTCAATCAGCTAAAAGGAAGAACACAAAAACTGTATTAAATGACAGATACACAAGTCAGGTGAGTGGTTTATTTACATTCATGCATTTGGCAGATGCTTTTATCCAAAGCGACTTGCATTGCATTCAAGGAACACATTGACATTTTAATCAGTTCTTGCTTTCCCTGGGAATCGAACCCAAGACCGTGGCTTTGTAAACACCAATGCTCTACTGGTTGAGCTACAGGAAAGCAATTTTAGCTATTTAAGCCATTTAAACAGCACCATAAATGCACTCCAGACGCGCTGGATGTTCCAAAAGATGGATGCCGTAGCCTTTTGGAAAATTCTAAAGGTCCGGTTACATTTTATACTCCACTACGAAATTTCAAGGACAAAATCCAGTCCAGTGATCATTTACATTCATGCATTTGGCAGACGCTTTTATCTAAAGTGACTTGCATTGCATTCAAGATACACATTGATATTTTAATCAGTTCTTGCTTTCGCTGGGAATCGAAACCATGACCTTGGAAAAGTTCCAATCAGATTTCACTTGTGTTCAAGTTGGTTGCACAGATTCTTTGCATTTACCAACATAAAGCTGCGTCTGCATGAGGTGTGCCTCATACACAGCTAAACTTTTATGGACCTTTGTATTTTTTTGACAAATATTTTGTCAAATGTGACTGCACAGTTAAGGTAACAGGTTTTGTGAAGCTTGCCTTGGTGACAGCAGGATTCCTGCCATAGTTGAGGCAGAGAACAGAAGCAAACTCAAGCAGCAACTCTGGACCTACTGCTGCATCACCATGGACTCCAGCCACAAAACAGATCTTGGGTTCGGCAGGTTGAGGCTTCTCCAAATTGCCAGCGATCTCAAGTGCCCAGATAGTTCTGAACTCTGAGCTTTGACCCAAACTAAAAAAAAAGTTGATGTTGAGTGATGATACAAACGATGATATTCAATGAATTGGTTATTTTGCCTAAATTAACTTCAAAAACATTAGTGATGTTTGCCATGGATGGTGGCTAAGATGTTCTGATTGGGTGTTAGTGCACTATAGCAGGTACTTGTTTACTGGCTGAAGACAATATCTCATGTCCAAGTCCTAGGCATGAACCGCCAATCAGGATTACATACCTGTAGAGCCGTGTGATGTGAGGGAAGTTTGAGGTCAGTCCTCTCAGGAACTCTGAGCGTTCCTTGTAGGTTCGGTACACCAGGGTCTGAGCAGGTATAAGACTGCGGATGAACTGATCCAGCCCACCAGGGGCTAAAAGCTGCTCCATCAGATCCTTAAAGTCCTTCTGTTCTCCTCCAGATGGCAGCAATGTAGCTCTGGTCAGCTTAAAGTCCACCTGTTCCACCCGCGTCTCAAACACCCGGACAGATGCTGACTTTGGAGTATAACTGGGGGAAATGGTACAAAAATTGAAATGGCTGATCCATTTTATAACCGTTCATTTCCTGAGAAGGGTATGGTCTCACCCTGAAGCAGAGGCGGTGAGATGATAAGAACCAGGAGCCAGGGGTCTCCAGTATTGGCCTGTGGTGCTGGTATGGACTTTATGACTTGAGCCTTCCACCACGACTGTGGCATTAGCGATGCCTTTGCCTGAATGATCATCAGTCACCATACCCCTCACAAACGAATGAACCTGACATGCAAGACATCACACAAAGGTTATAACAGAATAGCTTGCCCAAAAATACAATCTCTTGGTCACGATGTCATGATAAAGAATGAATCACCTGCTGTATAAACTGTAAGAGCGCTCTGTGGTTATTCTTCCAGTATTCTGAGAGCGATGACTCTGGTGGGACCAGCTCACAGCTCAGACCAATGTTAACAGCTAAAGTGTCAGAGCCGCGATACGCCCAAGTCAGCAGATCAGTTCCTGCCATTATTCAGGAGGCAAAAACAAGGCTGATTTGTGCTTGAAACAAGATACTCAATATAGATACTTGTAAAATAATATGGACTGATGAACAGACAAATTAGTCAAAATATTCTAAAATCATAAAACGTTCACAATACTGTAAAAAAAAAAGTGGTGATCTAGTGATCAAAAGTGCCATTTATTGAAAGAAAAAAAATAACACTTAAATGAATGCATATTTCTTTTGAACTTCCCATTCAAAGAGTCCTGAAAAATAATATACAGTGGAACCCGGTTATGTCGACAGCTTCGGGGGTTGCAAAAAAGCGTCGAGATAACCGAGGATCAAGATAACCAACAGCCAATATGGCGATTTGTTTGATGAAGCGATCGGCACGCTATAAAAATGTACATACACTGTATATGTTTGCTAACAACAAAAGGCATATGTGCACCAACTAACAGCAGAGATTTACTAGTATACAATAAAAAACACCTTTGATTCTCAATACAAACCTTTAATTATATTCTCCAACATTGCGAACAATTTCGCTCACAGCGTAAACAGTCACAACACACATAAACACATTTGCTCAAAACAGTCATTTCGCTCGGACAGTTCTGAAAGTATTGCACATGTGGTTACTATGGTTTCTTTACAAACTCTAAAATGCTTTGTTGCTTTTGCCTTTAACGGTCTGCTTGAAAACAAATGCTTCTATCAGTAACGACGTCTTTATTGATGTCAATGTAATCTGGGAATTCCTGGACAGTGAAGGCGAACTCCTGTGCCTCTTCAAGATTGCATCTGTAAGGCTTTATTTTTGCGCAAGTTCTTCAGCGGATGCACGGCACTGCGCCGCAAGAGTGTGTGAAGCGTCATTGGAGTGAGCGACCGTACAGACCGTGATGCACGTGCAACGTGAACTCAGCGCATGCGCAGTGAACTCTGTACTATCATTAGTCACGGGGATCGAGATAACTGATGTAAAGTGGCGAGATTTGTGCCTCTTTTGTGCTCGAGATATCAGGGTTCGGCGACAAAACAGTCAACATAACCGATAAGAAAATACTAAGACAATGAGGGAATTTGGCGGTTCCACTTTAAAAACATTGACATGATAGGGTTGGCAAGTTAACCGAGCTCGAGATAAGTGGGTTCCACTGTAATTATAATTAATATCACTGCTTCCACAATGTTTCTTGATCATGATGGTAGAAGGATTTCTGAAGGATCACGTGACACTGCCAACTGGAGTAATGCTAAAAATTCAGCTTTGCTATAACAGGAATACATAACATAAGTTGCATACAATGTATTAAAATTACAACCAATACATTAAAATAGAAAATAAGCATACAAGCATAAAACCTTTTTATTTACTTTTTAAACTCGCACTGACCCCAAACTTCTGAAGGGCAATGTAAATGGAATATTAAAAAATATATATTATTTAATACTGACTTCAATCAGGGATTATGCTTCAGTCTAACCTGTGGATAGCAGACGATGGGGATTAGAGCCTTTTTTCTCTCTGGTTCTTGACACGTCACAAGCTTGGTGCACTTGAAAAGCTGGAGATTGCTGGATCCGATGAAAAGAAAAAGACAACAGTAATGGGCCATTTCAGATAGACTTTTGACATACATGCTACAGGAAACAAACATTTTCACATGGTTTTCTGATGATGATCGAGTCAGTAAAATTAAATGTTACACTAATGTTACAAAATTCATGAGATGTGTGTGTGTGCATATATCATTAAAAATACACACCAAATAATAGGCTTCAGCAACTGATTTAAACATGTTCTCATCAATGTTGTCAAGGGAACTTGGATACACGACTCCCCTAAACCCTACAGACAACAATGGCAGTGTTGGCAAAAGTTTGATCATTTAAACATTTTCATTAACATTGAGAAACTTAAGACGGTCACTTTCTGTACCTCCACGCACACTCGCAGACAGCACAAAGGAGTGAGTTTTGATCCAGTTTATCACTGCTTGAGTTTCTGCTTCAACAGTATTCCCCGATTGTGAACGTTCAGGGAAATTTGCATTCAGGTCAACACGGTGACTATTACGGTGTCCAAAAACACTCAGGTCTCCTGAGACCCATTTATTGTGAGCTGTGAGAAGAAAATCATTAAATATGCATGACGACAATTAAACAATGTGCCAATATATTTGCTTTTACCTCTTAGTGCCAATTCAAATCCATCTGGGTTCATGGAAGGCATGATGTGTATTCTTGTGCTATTGACCAGATCTGTGACAAAAGGATCTTCGCCATAATTTCGACACAAGTATTCAATAAGGTTTAGGAGAATATTACGACCGATAAACTCGTTTCCATGCAGGTTACCCACAAACATGACCTCCGGTTTGCCTGGTTGAAATAAGGAGAGGTTATCACTAGCACTACCAGTAAAAGTTTGCAATTAATACATTTTAATGCTCTTGAAAGTGACTTATGCTCACCAAGGTTGCATTTACTTGATCAAAATTAAAGTAAAACTGTACTTCTGGTTTAAACTTCAATTTAAAGGGGGTAAAAAAGGGGAAAAAAAATGTTTTTTTAATGTCATTTATTCACATGATCCTTCAAAAATCAAATACGATGATTTGCTGCTCAAGAAACATTACTAATTATCAATTTTTAAACATGATACACTATCATTAAAAAATTTGGTGTAATTAGATTTTGAAGAAATCAGTACTCTTGGTTCCATTTAAAGAAGTACTACAAAATGAAATGTTGGCATTTCTGTTGCAAAATATTTCGATTTCAAATAAATGCTGTTCTTTTGAACCTTGCCATCAAAAAAAAGCAAAAAAAACTTAAATATGAAAATTTTAACAGTTAATAAAACAAAACTTTAACAAGGAAACGGAGCAGACATGAGTGACACTGAAGACTGATTCTCTATTTTTGATCAAATAAATGCATGAGAGAATAAGAGATAGAACGATTGTTTTTAACTTTTGTCTCAGTGTACATAGACATACACAGCTACACAATATAAAAACATGACTGCAACTGCACCTTGCTGATCAACACCAGGATTGGTGGATATCTCCATCACATAAAGATTCCTCCCCTGCACCGATCGTCCAGGAGAGTTCAGGTAAGTGATGGATGGATGGACAGCACTAAGCAGTTGCAAGAACATCTCCATTTCAACATAACTATGATGTCTGAAGTCCAAAGTCTGGATTGGATATTTCGATTTGGGAGGCCCTTGTGTGCTCAGATCTTCATCGGTCACTTTAGGTCGATCCAAGGGATCGAACATCAACATTTCCTCTACAGGCTCCTCAAGAGTGAAGTTTAGCTGCGTGGCTTTGCCTTCCATCACAGGCACATTCTTCACAGTATTTGAAAGGTACCTGAAGATATGAACAATTCCATTAAACTTGACTAATTGAATCTCGTCATTTTCCCTTTTTGCATCTACACATAATCACCCAGATGAGCTAGCAGTGATGTCATATCTTCCAGGCAGCAGCATTCGATAATAATCACCAAACTTCCAGGTTGTGATGTTGTGATCAATTCCAGAAACAGAGATCGTTGCATCTGGAAGACCAAAGCCTGACCTGGTCATTACGAAACCTCTCACACCAATATGAGCCTTGAACAGAAGCAAAATAAGATTTGATGATAGAAAAAACAAACAAAAAACACTTAGACTAAACTGCATTAAATGGTGTACAGTGATTCCACACAATGGAAGAATAAAATGAACTGGAGTAAACTCAACTAAATTTAGACTCGTCCAATAACTTGGCTGAACCCATTTTGAAGTAAACTGCCATCTAAAAATAACTTTTCTTAACATATTATAGGATTTTAGGTAAGGTGTTTGCATCCATAAGCTTGTTACATCCATAAGAATTACATAGTACTGTAACTATATGTATGTATTTTCCGCACTATAAGGGGCACCTAAAAGACTTAAATTCTCAAAAATCGACAGTGCGCCTTATAATCTGGTGCGCCTTATGGTGCGGAAAATACATAGCGGAAAATTGATAGCAGTTTAAAAAAAATTGTCTTTTTTTAGACCATTCATACAAAAACATCCCAACTCACTCTCTGTATGTAGGCAAGAAGAGCATCTTTGTTGTTGTTCCACTCTGTGTAAAGCTGAGATGCTGGTGGATACTTGCAGCAACTGAATTTAAAAGCGACTTCAAAACAGTTCCCTTTGAGGTAGTTGAACTCCCCCATTCTCCCTGCACACACAGGACACCAAACCAAAGCTCAATGGGGTTTCACTTAGTTAAAATACCTAACTTTAATGTCCAACAGTTTGAGATACCATCTCCGGAGCTTTTATAGGGATCAACAGGACAGCCAGGATCATTCATCTTCATAATGGGATGGTTTTCAGTGTAGGTTTGTGCTAAATGGCGAAACAGGGCTTCATCTGCAGTCAGCTCTGGGCTTACAGAAGAACGGCCATCCTCAAAAGGAAAGTTGGCTCTCACCGAGCCCCCATATAAACTTCCAGACAAGACAAACCTTGAAAAGACCACAAAGAGCCAGAAAAGAAAACACTTCTTGTCAAAACATTTGACTTCTCTTGCTGCTGATCTGAGATTTTCATATTGTAAAAAAAGGAGAGAAAAAAAGGAAAAAGCTGCTTAAATTTAAGTACAATCAAATTGGATCAAGTCATTTCAACTTAAATTCCATAAACTGACTGAAAATTTGTTGAATCTTGTACAAATTAAAATAAGTTAAACAATTTTCAACTTTTATACGAGTTAACATTTTTACAATTGCTTTTTCATAACTTGATCATATAATAATTTTTTTTTATAATTTAAGATTAATTTTGTTTCTGGGCCAGTACAAACTGTTACACCAGATAAAATCAGATTAAAATCTAGTAAAGGTGTATATGAAGTGGTGGTCACTTGTATCTGGATAACTTTTTACATATTTTTGTCATGCATAGTCATGCAGTGTTATTTTTGTATTTATATACTTTTTTAGGTTTTATTAATTGATTTCATTGGTTTAGTAAGTTTAATGCTTGAATAAATTTATTTCAGGAAGTTGTCATGCAAGGCAACCATTTTCACTCTAATATTTGCTATTTTTTTTCTGCTTTATTTCGATTGACAAATGTTTTAGCTGACGATAATCATGATACAGTTACCAAGCAAATTTAGCATGCTTAAGTCATTTCTTCATTACTACCGGTAATTTTGCCAGCCAAAAGTCAGTGTAGTATAACCAACTTGCAGGCAGCCAAAACCTGTAGTTAAATTACATAGTTAAAATAATTAAAAATATTACTAAAATAAAGGTTCATAAAAGAACCAATGAGGATCATTCGTGTTTGTTTGAGCTTCAGCGAGAACCAATGACATTTGTTCTTGCGCATCAAGCAAGTTCGGCTGAACTTCTGTTTATGTTCACTGATCAGTGTTTACACGAATAAATGACTAATATTCAATTGGCTCATCACAAAGCGACGGAATCACTTCAGAAAATTTGGACTAAACCACTAAATTCATATGTATTATTTTCACAATCTCTTCATGGATGTTTTGAATAGTTAAGTCTGCATTTATCAAAAAGATCTTCATTGTGAATATGAACGAAAGTCTTACAGGTTTGGAAAGACAAGAGGGTGAGTAATTAGTGGCGGATTTTTAAAGCATACTATAATCCATAAAACAACACTGTGTACAGAAAACATGAAAACTGGACAGCAAACGACATACTTTGTTTGAAGCACCCATTTCATGACAGCCATGACCTCCGGCATATCCTTAAAAGTCTCGCTGGAGGACGCTTCCTGCTGTGGGAAACTCTTGTCGAGGTCGTAATGTTTAGCATTCAAACGGCCTTCATTACTTCCAGCACATTCACCCTCCACCGCCCGCTCAAATCCGTCAGGATTCATGCTGGCCATTATATAAATGTCAGTTCGCTTCACCAGCTCCGTCACTCCAACATCGCGGCCATACTGAGTCAGCAGGTGCTCAATCAGATACAACAACACCTGCCTCGACACAGCCTCGTCCCCGTGGATGTTTCCCACATACTTGAACCTGGGTTTTCCCGGTAGGTCCGCACTGGGATTAGCGGTTACTCTCATGACCCAAAGCTCCCTTCCCTCAACAGACTGCCCGATACTCGCGAGGCGGCAAATATGCGAATATTTGAGAGAGAAACTCCGAAGACGGTCGGTCATTGCGGCGTAGTTATAATATCCTCCATATGTTTCTTCGTTCACTTTGTTGCTGTATCTCAAGCCAAGTATTTGGTGCGGAACTATTGAAATATGCAGCAAAATGAGCCACAAAATATGCATTGTTTGTTCGCTGTGGCTTGCAAGTAATAGCGGCTTTAAACAAATTTTTCAATAAACGTTTTATTTTCGTTTGTTGTTGGTTTTTTGTTGCGCCAATACACAATTGGTCGTCATCTGGTTTGCCAGTGAGCAGATGAAACCATTTGAATCAAAATTAGGGACATTTATAGATTCCAATTGGCTTAATCAGTAGAAAATTGGTTTTCACAGGGTCAAACAAAAATAATAATTATTAAACCACTGCCTTTTATGTGGTAGTTGACAATGTCCATAACATTTTTGAATATCAAGTTAAATGATGTGCTGTAATTAGTTAGAATGATTAAAAACATTTTTTTGAACCTTTTAGCTTTTATTTGAAGATCTCTTAATGAAGCAAATCACTTGGGCTGTGTCTGAAATTGCCCCTATAATGAGGTTATTGTGATTTTTAAAACATTAGGTAACATTTTCTGTAAATTTCTGTAAATTAGTGACATGTTGTACTATAACTGGTAGCCCTTTATTAGTGCTTGACACAAATTTCACGATTTTAATTCATAAGCCTGCAATACAATTCTGATCTTGATTCAATATCGATTCATTTGGATAAATATCAGGTGCAGTAGCTACATATTAATTTTTCTCAAACAAACAAACAAAAAAATCTCAACTAATGCTGTAAACATAGAGGAATCCCTATCAGCTGGTATTATTAAGGTTAAAATTAACAACTCAAATTAATAATAGTTATCTTAAATGTATAGATCCGCTTTGTGTGCACAAATGTTACTTTTCACAGTGCTGCCTAGATAATATTCAGTGATCTTGTTGCAGGTGGGGGTCTGCAGATAAAATCTGCAGTTTTATAGGGAAAATTTAAATATTCTACTAAAATATTATCAAAAGCACCATTGCTTGTATCACACTGAACTGACCAACAGCTTCAGTGATTATAAAAGGAGCGCTCTTTACTTGCCATCTGTGTAATACAGTCACAATTTGAATAAAAGTTCTTGCTTTTCATGAGATACTGTGACTTCTTACTTTTTTCCATATACAGTAGTACCTCTAGATACGAAAGGCTCAACTTACGAAAAATCCAAGTTACGAAAGCAAATACGAAAAATTGTACTGCTCTACATACGAAAAGTTTTCAAGATACGAAAGGTTTCTGAAAGTTCGAGATTCGCCCCATAACAATTTTGAAACTCGCGCCGCACGCCGCCATCTTAGTTATAGTAGACTCGCCACCATCCTCCTGCTCTCCCATTGGTTCCTGATGCTAGCCAAGCCATGAGATCCTTCTCTCTAATTGGACAGCATCCCTCCCATCATGCATCTTCTATATGTACGTGCTGGCGTGCTTTAGCTCAGCCACTCCGCACCCGAAACTTTAAATTTTGTATGTGTTTTCGTAAAGTTAAGTGTACGTACGTACGTTATCTGCCGTTTGTCCTCCTCCTTCTCTGCCGCCACTTTCGGAGATAGCCTCACTCAGAAGGTAAGCTTCGACATTTTACGTTATTTCATTGTTTATAGGTCAATTTAGCTTTATTAGGAAATTTAATGGGGTGTTTTTGGAGGGCTTGGAATGGATTAGCCATTTTACATGTAAAATGTGTTCCAAGATACGAAAAACTCATTATACGAAGGCCGCCTCGGAACGGATTAATTTCGTATCTCGAGGTACCACTGTACTGTACTAGGAAGAGGAAATGGTTAAATCAGTGGGCTCCCCTGCCGCATCTATGGTTATAGTGGCATCGCCCCATGCTGCTATTTACACCCTGAGTCGGTGTATTCCGGCCATCCAGTATTGCTTGGTAAGGATTTAATGAATTCCTCAGATAAACACTGGGGTTTGACACATTGTACAAAAACACTTTCTGGAATTCCATATGCAAATTGTGCTTTGAATTTTTTCCAAATGATCCACCTCCCAAAACTTGGTCAGATAGTTCACTGTGACCAAGCATTCTCAGTCATCAGTTTTCCCCAGGGACTAGTTGGTTCTTCATGGGGCCTCAAGGTCTCTTTTCCAGTCTCAAAGACTGGAGTTTTGTGTCTAGTTCTGTGGCTCTTTGTATTACCTGTTGTCTTTCCTTAGACACACATTGACAAGACACCATGTCGATAGACTCTTCTTCTGACGCCACTAGCCCCTGACCTCCTGACCTCTGCAGTCGCCTCTGTTTTACTTAAACTTAAAGCATCCGCCAGTAGAAGGTGTTTGCTTGGACAGTATTGAAGTCTCACTTGATACCACTGAAGGTGCATTGTAATCTCTTTGGTGCTCTCAGAAGTGGTTTCGTCATTATACTCTCCAGCGGTTTGTGGTCTGATTGAACTTGTACAATTTGTCCGTATGTGAAGTGGTGAAACCTTTCCCCTCCATACACCACTGCCAAGAGTTCCTTTTCCATTTGTGCAAAACCTTCCTCGGTTTCGGTTAAAGCTCTGCTGACATGTGCAATGGGTTGACCCTTTTACATCAGTGCTGCCCACAATCCACTCTCTGATGAGTCATAATATCGTAAGATTAGGTTCTGTGAGAGGATTTCCTTGATACTTTCAAAGGCTTGTTCCTGACCATCTGACCACTCTGCATTATTCTGGGTCAATAGTCATAAAGGTTCGTTGAGTGCTGAGGCAAGACTACAGAATTTGGCAAGGTAATTTGACCATGCCTAGAAAATGTTGCACTCCTTTTACATCTGGGCATCAGTTTAATGGCTGACACTTTACCTGGGTCTACTTTTATCCCGTCTGAGGTGAGTATGTATGGAACTTCCTTCTACCTCAAGCACAATTTTTCTGGATTCAATTACATGGTTCAATTCATGATCTTGTAATGCCTCATCCTTTCCCTAAAATCTGTATATCATCTGCAATGTTTTTTACACCTGGGATTCCTTCCATCACCTGGTTGAGTTGAATTTTATGATGAAAGTTTCCCTCCAATTCCACATGCATATCAACCAAATGATCACATCACACTCTGAAAAGACTGCAAATCTGCAACTATGGATGATGGTTTCTCTTGAGCGCTTTGGATCAAATATTCACACGCAGCTGTCCAGAGTTAAAACAAATTTTTTTAACCATTCGACAGGTACTATGATGCCTCGCCTTGCAAGTCTGCTAGCTCTTTTGGGTTCATAGACAGCTGTAGGAACTGTTCTTTTGTGTAGCTTCACTGGTTCTACCTGCTCATCTCTTTCCAAATGAGATTTTTTGTCTCCTTCAAAGAGATCTGAATAGTCCTGTTTGCTCTGTTCTGCCGTGCTCTTCTGTGGCCTCATGGGATAGTAAAGTGTCCATCATATGCACACTTCAGAATCCCGCTGGGAGATGTATGTCATTCTAGCCTACTCTTTTTTTTTTAGCTCTGTGAATTTGGGCATACATATATGTGATTTCAAATACAGCCCCAGTCTCACCACAAGATGTCCCATCTTCCAAACCGCTGGTCCAATGTGGCTACAGTGTCATATCATATAGGTATAAATTCCTTTTTAATTGATTATGAAATTGTTTAATTAAGGTGTATACATACTTCCTATACATAGCTGCCAATTCGCTAAGATACCTAGTTAATATTAAACAACAGCACAAACTATACAAAAGCTGCAGCCCTTCCGATGCACTCAGTGTCAGAATTCACTCACTCATTTTCATTCACTCCCTCAAATGAACTATATTAGTGAAGTAATGTAGGGAATAGTGAATGAGAGTATAGGGGGCGATTTTGAACACAGCTTTGGAGGTATTCTAGGTAGTCTCTCAATAATATATGTCGAAACGGGAGCAGCTGAAAGAGAAATAGATAGAGAGAGAGAGAGAGAGAGAGAGAACCCTAAAAACCCCATGAGAACCCTCTTTTCTCTTTATAACTTTAAATTTGTTTTCATTATTTTTTATTACAATTAATTATGATATAGTTATGTATAATATAGACACGTTTTTTTAATTTTTTACCCCCTTTAATTTATCCATATGTTTGTATGTCTTTTGCTTTGGCAATATTGTGATATTTCACACAGTCATGCCAATAAAGCTCAGTTGAATTGGAGAGAGAGAGAGAGAGAGAGAGAGAGAGAGAGAGAGAGAGAGAGAGAGAGAGACTATCCATTGCATGTAAAATGAAGTCATGAAAATTGGTCATGGTTAAGTATTGCAAATGTGAAAAAAAGTTCAAAAAAGTTAAGTGGGGTGCACCATGCCACACTCTAGGATGCTGTTTAAAATGGAAAACGTTTGACCCCGATATATGATCCTCTTCCAAAGATCCACTTCCTAATATCTAATGGCAGCCATATATTTTTTTATATAAAATTGTAAAGAGTAAAAAGGTGTAAAGGTGACATTATAAATAAACTTTGTTTACAAAAATGACTGCACTAAAACTATTATTAAAATATCTGGAAAAATTATTTATATATATATAAATAGGCTACACAGTATACGTTAAGATTTGTTATTATTCCTTACTGTTCAAATGTGGATGTCACTAATCTCATAATTTCAGATCAGACATTCATGTTGGATTTCTGTGGTCTCGCTATAGTTCCCTCTTGTGGTCTCTGGCGGATTCCCCCTATATCAATTAAAGTTTCACCAATAAATTAAAAAACATAGATCGATATGCTTGAGGAAAACTCTTTACCATCCCAATTGTTGTTGTCTTTGCTACATATGTTTCACATTACCTATCCACATAACCTATTATCTATCCACTTCACTCACGTCATTTAGTTTTTTTGTTTTGTTGTTGATTTATCAGCATCTGAAATGTAGTTTAGTTGATTATAATTTAATGAAAAATAGTAGGTCTTGCTATTTTGAAATAGATCAAATGAAAGGCTGTCCTTGTCACACTTTAAATGTAAATTCTGACACATTCCATCTTTTCATTTCAAATTTTAATTTTAAACACTTTATTACACCTTCTCATTTGATGCTCATCTGTGAGAGTTGAATGTTTGTCCTAATGTTCACTTAAGGTCAGGAAAGATCCACACACCACAGTCAGCTGATATCAAGTATTCTGTTTTTTAGTTACCTCAGATTTTATGATCATGTTCTTTATTCATCAAAATTCGTACAGATGTTGACCATGAAAACTGCAATGGCTACGATCATGATGATCAAGTCATGGCGAAAGTAGAGCAACGCTCCCGGCTTCTCACCGCACCACGTCCATTCGGCTGGAATCATACAGGACTTTTTCTTCTGCGGTTATTTTCTCATTGTTCCTGCCGTCAATAGTTAGTCTTTCTTTCCTCGAGTAGTGGGTAAAAAAAGTGCTGTGGACTTGTTACATTGGTGTAGCACCAGTATACCAGCCTGCCGTCCTGGTCAACAAACCATCTTGCATGACTGGGAACGGAGGGATGGAGGAAGTGGAGGATTTAAGGGCTCAGAATGAGGAAGAGGGGAGGGAAGGGAGGAAGGACACAGCTGGTTCCTCTCAATGCATGATCCTACGGATAGACTGGATCTGAGGGGTCTGAGCATGGCAGCCGTACTCCCTGTAGTGCCTGTACTCGCCTCCATGGCAGTCGCACTCCATAATGTACTGGTAACCACGGTAACCAGGATACTGGTAGCATACAAAGCTAGAGAAATAGGATCACAGAGGGAGCATGTTACCATAGAGGCCAAGTGGAGCATTTTACAAATGTTGTAACACCAGTCCGAACTGAAGCACTATCGCTCCTTTTACAATTATAGATCAAAAGCGACTTAAGAACAGGAGGTTTTGAACCTACAAACGATCTGGCAATCATACTTACGCGCCACTCATGACTTGGATGGAGCCGATCTCGTTGTTGCACCATCCCATAGCCTGCAGGGAGGGGTAGTCACTGCACACCTCCCACTGCTTTCCACTCATGTTTTCACACTCGAAAAGCATCATACGAGAATCCTTGTGCATCTGTTTGAGAGTGAAGAACGGAAAACATTCAGTTTTGCTGAAGAAAGACATACATAAAGGTGAGCAAAATTCTGACTGGACGAAACAGGTTCCTTTTCAGTTCATAACTTGGAATTTGAATTAAACTGGCCACATCTCACAGGATGTTGAATTGGAATGAATGAAATTGCAAATAGAAATGAAATAAAGAAATTTCACGCAGTCACACATTTAACAAAACGAACAAGATCTGGGAAATGTTCTTCCACCGTGCACGTTAAAATGACCATGAAAATAAAAGTTGAAATAAATAATAATTGGCTTAAACTGATTATATCAAAAAAAATTATACAAATGCTTTTAAATTTATACTTCAGATTTATATTTCCAATACTCTTGATTATACCCCTTTTGTGTATGATAACGTATATATCTATACATCTCTTAAAACACTGATTATTAATACATTTTTATTTTATATAAATAAGATTCATTTTTATTGCTTTAATATTTCTGATTATAACCCCTTGTGTATATGATAATAGGTAATTCATAAAGAAAATGAAATGTAATTCTATTTTAATTAAGCGTTCTGGAACTTGTTTGCCAGCTCAGTACAAACTCAGTTATTCTCAATTAAATTCTGAACGCCTGCTTTTGCAGAGTAAAACAACATATTACGTTGATCCTGGAAAAAACAATCCTGACCGGAAAGTTAATCCAGACCATTTAGTCATTCCAAAAATTGTAGGGAAACAGTTGAAAATAGTTGAAAAACACAGATGTAGAAACACTAAACCCTGATTTTAAGCCTAAAATTGACAAAAAACATAAACTTGTCCCTCAAATCCGATTGGTTGATTGGAATGTTGCTCCAGTACCAACAAAGCTGTTGATCTAGGAACATGTTGCACTTGGTAAAATCCATTTCTGCCCTGCTTTTTAATGTCATCTATCTACACAAACTGACAAACAAATATAAATGTGTTAAGAAGTTGCGATGCTCGGAAAGTCTATTGGTGGTTGTTTTCGTGTCTCTGGTGCAGATGGTCTCACTCACAGCAGAACAGATGGGGCGGAAGGACATCAGCCTCTCAATGCGATAGGCATTGCTTCCACTCCAGGCCTCCCAGCATGGGTAATCTCCCTTCTCCAAGATGAACTGCTGGCCATTGAAGGTAGAGTGCTCAAAACCTACCCAGCTAGAGTCGGAAGAAGCAATTAGGAGAAGCGGTTGGAGAGAGGAAGAGAGATTTACTTGGGTAATCAAAGATGTAAGATGCTTTTACTCACGCGCCACACTCCACTTTCAGGGAGCGGACGGTCTCCATCCCGAACTCCATGATGTTCTGGCAGCAAGCGGTGAACTCACAACGCCTGCCCTGGAAATGCTCCTGGTCATAAACGGTAATCTAGGACAGAGAGAAAGAAACAGTATCTTTAGTTCAACAGGTTGAACTTTATTTGATGAAATACCCATTTAGTTTAGCAATACTGCATCTTAATTAAATACATTTAACTGTAGGCCTACCTTCCATGGTCCCATGGGCATTGACATAGGGTTTGTCAGAGCCATTGTTTTGGATATATCAGCGCTGACTGACCTGCATGCAAGGAATTAGAACAATTCACAACAACATTGAACGTACATACTAAAAAAATTCTCAATCAAGACTTTTTCTTGTGTGACCACCAAAGCTTTTTTCCCTGAGGCTTGCATATCTTTCCAATTGTTTTCAATGGGAGTGCCACATTTTTAAAACGCCAGCAGCATGACCTTCTACTATGAGAAATATCAACTTGTTCTACTATGAAAAAACATCAAAATGCTTGTTATAGACATTGACACGTAAAGTATTCTATGTACGACAAGCCTAAACACTTTTGGATCGGTTAAACCAAGTGGCTTATGTCACTGTCTAATGGACGTCAGGTCTGCTAAAACATCTTGTTCAAATCCCATAAATATCTCCCCTATCAGAATTATTATTAGCATGTCTGATTGTATCAGTGGATCATTGTTTGATTACTCATTCACTATGGTGTTCCAAGCTTGTTTAATCTCTATCTGTTGTAAAGTTGGCAGAGGAACAGGGTTTACCAGACTTACCCAATAGACTGAGCTGTGTGCGTTGAGGGGAATCCAGCACGCGGTCTCCTGCTCAGGCATCTGTGGGGCTATTTATACAGACGCCGCTTCAATGGGGCTCCCTGATTCACAGACCCCGGCTGCTGTCAGCACTTTGCTTTGGATGCCTTTTGTTTCTTTCCTCCGCACACTCTTCACAATGAAGTGATCTCCTCCAATGAGGGGCCATGGAGACGCGTGGCAACCCTATGGATCAACTCTCATGTTAGGCTACCTTCACTTTTACACTGTTTGAGGAAGCAATGCATGTTACTATCTGAATTTAGGTCACATTCATGTGAATTACCTCATTGATTCTAGACTTATAACTTGATATTTTCTTTTCAGGCCCTTCAAATTTGCATTTAGGACAGTTGGCCTATGTGGGATTTCATGGAAAGGATGTTTATTACAGCACAAAAATTCATAGTAATGTATTTTTGCTTTCTATGTGTGGTTTTTGCACCATACAAGGTTTGAATTCGGAGATGCCAGAGAAGAAATTATCTCAAAATAATAATGATTTTTTTTATATTTCCAGTTTTTAGTCCCCATTTTATCTGAGCGCAAACCTCAAGTTTAACACTTCATGTTTACAACAGGCCTACATGTTTTTTTGGGAGGTTAGGACAAATTTGGGACGCGATGTAATGAGTAACACAGATTATTTCTGTCACATTAACGGTGAAACATGGTATTAAAAATGCTAAAATGTATCAGTGTGTTTTCAAAAGTAATAAAGTGGATACTGCTTGACTTTAAATTACACTCTTAAAAATGAAGTTTCCAAGAGGTTTTTTCATAGCGATGCCATAGAAGAACCATTTTGGTTCCCCAAAGAATCTTTCAGTGATCAGTTCTTAATCAAGTGAAGAGAATTTTAATAATCTGAAGAGCCTTTTTCCACTATAAAAACCTTTTGTGCAATGGAAAGATTCAGTGAATGTTAAAGGTGCATTTTAAATGTCTAAAAACTATAGTGTTGTTTCACAACTTAAATGAAAAGGAGGAAGAGGAACAAATCTACGAACCAGTGGACTATATTTACCTCGGTGAATTCATAGACTTAAATGTTTCAGTCTATGAGATTTGAAATGAATTGAACAGCTTCAGCATTCATTAAGACATTCTTAGTACTTTTCACAAATAATTAAGGAAACTTCAAGTAACATATTCAAATTAAACTAACTTTGAAGTAGAGAAACTGTAATTGTATTTTCTTTTAAAACATACTCCAATAAATATCGGTTTTATTTATAACTTTAAAGGTCTTTGTTTTTTAGAGCGATGCCAAACTCGCAACCTCAACCCAGGTCACTTTGCAAAACAATGGCTGTACACAGACTGCAGTCAGCACATTGTTTAGCCCACAAAATGTCCAGAGTTTGTGTGTCGAATGTGTATATCTGTTAAGCTTATGTGAGTGTGTGTGTCGAATGTAGTTCTGGTTGTGTGTAAAAATGTCTGCATGTGCATGTGTGTGTGTGGATTTCTGCTGATGAAGGCAGCCACGCCATGATGACAAAGAGACAAGCCAGCTCAGCAGACCTGGGAAATGAAATGAGTGCGTTCTCTTCAACTCTCTCAGCCATATTATTAATGAACTCACCTCTGTATCAACATTATTGTAACATAAACAAGCTACTGATGAAATGCATTAATGTCTTTGCTTTTCTTTCTGTCTTTTAAGTTATAAAGGTTTGTTTCTGTCTTAGTTTTGCATTATAGCACACCAGTAATAGCTTTAATATAACAGACTACTATACCAATAATCACAACTATATTGCTTAAAAGGAGGCTCTTTAAATGTAAGGTTTTCAAAGATGGCAGGCACACATTTAATACGGAGGATATTATATAAATTGGTAACAAAGCCATCAAAACCATGAAATTACAAGCACTTATAGTTGTATTATTTTCTAAATTGCTTAATTTATTTGTCTTCATGGTGTTTGATCAAAGCACGGCGTCTCATTCGTGGATATAAATGAAATCTTGATTATAAAGTAATTTTACCATTGAGTCACAGTCTGACCAGTCAGGACGTTCATGTTGAATTGTCTCGTGGCGTCCTCTTGTGGACTGTGATAGTGAACTTCAACGAAAAATAAAGGTTGTTTATCATCTATAATTCCCTTCAACACAAGTGGCTTTTTTGGCTCTGGTATAGGGGTAAAAGACCCTCCAGTTTATGTTATAGTGACCCTCCAGTTCAATTATAATGTTCTTCGCACTAAGAGGACAAAATGGTTATTTTAAAAACAATTACTGAAAGGTTCTTTAAAGAAGCGAAAATTTCTCTTCAGTGGCATCATCGTTGCAAATTTTTTTTTTAAGTGTTAAATACATTTTTTTAACAGCAAATTAATTGTAAAACATGTCACAACCGACTTAAACGAAGTTAAATTCAGAAGATTCAAAATGAGTAAGAAGCTTTTTTTCTTTTTTAAATAATATAATTAATAATATTGGCTTTTAAAACTCTCACATTTGACGGGGTTTTATTTGTTTGATTCGTATTGATTTGTTTATCCGAGTTGAATTAACGCATGTTCACACAATTCTCGAATCAACTTGGGCCGTACCAAACAACAAATGGGGAGAAACGAAACAATAATACGGCGCACACCGTATACTAGAATAACTAAATTAATCCAGACGCGAAAACTGTGTATCAAACTTAATTTCTCGGGAATACAATTATATGCAGTCAAAACAGCGTTTAATATCAGTCGAAGCAGTGATGTGTTGTCGTCTTGCGCCCCTCTCACGAGCAGTGGTTCGTCCCTCAGTGCGAGATTGAGGGTGAGCGCAGAACAGGAGGATTTAAACACCTCTAAGCGGGCGACCTGCTCAGCCCTTCGGGTGCGGGAGGGTGACTGCTTTGTGTCTTTGCTAGACCGGGGGAGCAGGGGGGTGGAGGAGGAGGAGGAGGAGGAACGGATAATGAGCTATTCTTGTACCAGCACAGGCAGCAGCCAGGACCCATCGAGCTCCAAGAAGTCCGGCAGCGTTAATCTCAGTAGTTGCAGCAGCAGCGGAGACTCCGGCACCGGCCATACGCGCCACAGCATCCGCGGCAGCACAGCGAGCGCCAACCCGCATCCAACCGAGGCCATGAAGGTCAAGAAGGGCTGCAACGCGACAGACGTCGGAGTCCCCGTTACCACAGAGGAGGATCTGCTCGCGAACAAAACCATCTCCCCGGAGGATGTGCTGGGATTGCAGAAGATCACCGAAAGTAAGTGATCGAGCGGTTCGGAAACACTCGGGAAACTTCGTCAAACATCGTGCGATGTCGCGGAATGTTTTGCGCTCTGTATCAGCGCAGTAAATCACAAGTCCTCTTGTTTACGAACACTTCAGTGTAATCGCCATGTTGTAGCGACTCGGTGTCTTTCATAAGACAGACAGCTCGCGTAACTTACTTGAGAAACAGATTAATACAAACCACCATCATCCTGGCGTCTAAATCTCAATCTAAAGGGCTTTACTCTGCTGAACCCGGACCTGGCAGATAATGGGGGACTTTGGAAATTGAAATAAATAAATGGCGCGGGCAGTGTCATTTCCCATGGATCAACTATAATTAACCTCCTCAGATTGTCTAGGCTTGCAGTCCTAAGCGTGATTAGGTAACAGGTGGCCAATAAGCCCTCCATTACTATGGTAAAGGCCCGAGCAATGGCTTACACAACATCCACATACCATCAACTCTTTATGAAGAGAATGAAAGCTTGACCTCCTCGAAACGGCTCATGTATATAGTTTGCATTCTGATTAACCAATTAATTAACCAATCAATTATATATACAGCTAAACTCTTATTCAAGACTCGCATAGGTTTTCTGTTGAAGCTCTTCATCCTGTTTTACTCCAGTGCTTTAAAGACTCTTTAGAAAGGTTTCATGTTTATGATCTATAAATCTAGTGCACAGTAAAACGTTAAGTTCAGTAAGTAACCGGAAACGTTCGAGTTGCCATGGTTACCTCAAACAAATGACACTTATTCGCTAGCGTCTATTTGCTTCACGCTACCTTATAACTCGTTTTTGGTTCCGAAAATGTTATTTGAAAGTAACAAATGTCTGCCATAATCTTGTTAAATGTAAACAGAACTCTTACTAATACTTTTAAGAGTGGACTGGATTGCCGTTTCACTTCCGGTCGTTTATGACGTCACCTCTGCATCATTTTGTTTCGATCTTCGATGTACACAAGTGTTTGTTATAGAAATTTAGGCCATTTCCACTTCCTCATCAATTAACCTGTATATTTACAGTTCCCAGAAGTGTATCCTTCGCTTGACCGCCATTTCCCCCTCAGTTTTGAGAAGTATCATAGTTCCCCTAATTCAATATTTTTGCCACGCAAAATCATAAATGTTTAATTAGTGCTTCGATTAATCACATCTAACATAACGTTTGTGTGTATAATATAAAATATAAATATAATATCATTATAAAATATATATATATATATATATATATATACAGTAATACCTCGGTTTACGAGTTTAATTCGTTCCAAGAGCGAGCTCGTAAACCAAAATGCTCGTACACCAAAACAATTTCCCCCATAAGAACGCACTAAAAATCACTTGATTCGTTCCACACGACCATAAATGCCCATTTTAAATATTTTTTTTTTGTTTTAACCTATTAATTACATTTAAAATTATAACCATTAAGATCTCATATAAATACTAATTAAGTATTTTTAGAGTTTAACTGTCATTATTAACTATTTACTGTAACATGCACTTTCGATCTTCACTGCTGGCATGATCGAGACGAGAGGAGAGGGGAGGGGGGGTGGGGTTACTGGTTATATATTTCACTACATTGTAGCGTTGCTTCTTTTAATAACCAGACAGGTTCCTTCTCATTCAGAGATTTTATTGAGAACTATCGGATTGCGGTTCTGGCTTCAACCCACGCCGTACATAACAGAAGAATCAAAACTATCTCTGCTTACGAGCCCTCTCTCAAATCCCTCAGAACTCAACTCTCTCTAGCGCCGACTGAAACCCCGCCCTCTTAAAGTGACAAGACTGTTAACTTAACACTTATTGACACATCAGATTAACTAGTTCCTTCAACATTTGTAACGATATTACAACGTGAAGAATAGCGATCACAATTAATGCAACAACACGAGGTAAAACCGCTGTAAATCACTTATGTATATGATCTGTACAGAGTTATAACTGTTATAGTATGCTTTTCTCTAAAAGTGTATGGCCCTTTAAGAACGTCATTGGGTGCGTTGGACTGTGAACACACGTGAGTCTCATCAGTATGCAATGTGTGGTGTTGGTAACATGCTCCATTAATAAAGTTTCATCATATTCACATGTAATCATATTCACAACAACTTATAAAATAATGCACTGTGGTGAATGATGCACCCATACTGAGAGACACTGAGAGAATGAACGAGTTAAGGGGTGATAAAGAGATCTTTTCGATGCAAAACTGTGCATGGGTGAGGGAAATTTTTTATCGTACACCGAGACAATGCTCGTACACCGATACGACCCTCCATGCTCGTACACCGATTTGCTCGTATACCAAGTCGCTCGTTAACCGAGGTATTACTGTATATATAATCATTATTGATATATATGTTGTTAACATTATTGTTGAAATACACAGTCCTGAAAAAGGGATGTTTCTTTTTTTGCTGAGTTTATGCATGTGTATATATATATATATATATATATATATATATATATATATATATATATTATTATATATATATACATGCGCACACACACATATATAAGAATGAATGGGGTGAAAATCGTGAATTTTTGCTGTAAAATTAGGGCATACAATCATAACCCTGATAACCATTATATTGGTAAAATGGCGTAAATTTGCATGTTATGGGCCTTGTTTTTGCTGTATGGAAAGTTTTTAATGTACCCTACAAATGCGGTTGTTTCAACAAACAAATCGTTAGCCTCATAGCATAATTGCCTAAGTCATATTTCAATGTTTTTGGAAAACACGAAAAAACTCAACACTGCTTAAGTCAAAGAGATGACTAATTGATAGTGTTTTTGGATCCTAATAAGTGTTGTGATTGGCTAAGGACATTGGCAGAAAGGCAGGATGATGCAGCAGTGGAAGGACAATAAAAATAGGCAGAAATCACAATTTGGCCAAAAAATGACTTAGGCAATTATGCTATGAGGCTAACGAAATGTTTGTTTCTAGTGCACTCAAACAGCATGTTTATTTGCTGAAAGGAGTTGCGTAATTTCACCTGTTTGCAATATTTGACTTCATAAGCTGTCCTGTTGAACATCTGAAAAATACTGCCCACTCAAAGCAACAAACCTGTGCTTTTTCTCCCAGTACACAAGACGTATGTTTCTTTCAATAGTTTGCTCTGACTCATCAAGTGATTCAAACTTCAGCTCTGATTACTGGAATTGTAATGTGCAAAAATCTTTTGATCTGTCATCATGCAAAATGGTTCCACTGTTTTCTTTTCTCTGTTATTCACTCATGCTAAAAAGACTTAAGAAAAATGATATTCACATTATTTATAGCAATGTCATATTTTTTAAAATAATAATATTAATTTATATTAATCTGATATGTTCCTGAGCCAGTATCTTCTGAGAGCAACTGTCAGTGGGTTGGAGAACGTGTTGGCGCCTGATTATTCTCCGAGTGACCAATATTAGCACCTCCAGATAATGCATTGCTTGCTCCGTAATTGTTGAGGCATATGTTGAGATTCTTCCCATGGAAACCGTGTCTGAAGCTGGGGCAGGAGCATCATTAGGAGCGAGTTTCCTGGAGACCTGAAGCTTTAGACAAGCAGTTATATGAAGAAATGTTTCCAGAAGCACAGATCTAATATAAAAGATAAGTTATCAAATATATTTGCATGTATGATGTTTTATATTTATGCAGGCTTGATCTCGAAGCTTTATTCCTAGCCGGTCCAAATTCATGAGGTTCAAACTTGTGTGTTTATTTGCTTAAACACTTGTCCATTTGTATTTGATGCTTTCGTCTAGGGTTGGAATTATGTTGTCTCCAAATTGCCTTACATTGAGCAAGATTTCCTGTCACTGAATGAAAATGACTTTTTCTTCAGTTAGCGCCAGGAAAAGGAAGAACATGAAGGTCACAGGATGTTAGATGAGCTCATTGTTTTTAAATTTTTGTAAATGTCATGCCTGAGCATGATGGTCTTAAATAAATAAGTCGTTATCAGACCAGAAATCCTGTAAATAAATGTGTTACTTGCTTTTAGCCTGTTCTAGGGAGTTTCTTTCTTTCTTTCTCTCTCTCTTTTTTTTTTTTTTAAATCAGTTCTCTTTGTTCATGGTAATTGGTCCCAAATGATGCTTTATTTTTTTTTTAAATGGGTAAATTAATTAATATTTAAACTAACTCGGGCACTATTTCACAAGTTTCTTCTTTTAACTAAAGAAATGAATCATGGCTCTTGGTGTGAAAATACCCTTGGCCTATTTGCCTTGAGGCCTGAATTGAATAAAAATATACAGACAGTATAAATTTAGCTTTAAACCTTGAAAAATATAAATCTAACATTCATATATTCAGTCTGAGCAACAATGATCCATGTTCTGCAGTCTCTAAGATCTAAAGACAAACCACAGACATGTCGAGCTCCTGGTCTTTTCTCGTGAACTGCTTTCCTTTAGCCGCACTGAATAAAGTCTTTGTGTAATACCTGCACTTCATATGCATGTAGTTGGCATTGGCTATTTACGCTAACTTCACCTCTGCTAGACAAAATGACAAAAAATTAATGTTGCTGATAACCGAATTAGTGGCTTGTGGCTGACTCGAGATCGAATCCTCTCTTCTCTGACTTTTCAAATCGCTTATCAGCTCCAAGGCGTTTATTTTAAATGCAAATTAAGAAAATATTCGAAAAGTGGACAAAAAGTGAGTTCCGTTAAATAAAAGATCTCCCTTTGGAATGGATGTTGGATTTGGAGCGTGTTGGATTTCTTTTTCTTTTCTCTAAGCCTGCTTTTACCTCACTGGATGTCTTGGCATATTCTTTCAACACCGTTTACTCAGTTATTCTCATTGAACTCTAGGAAGACTGAATTGGTAGTAGTGAGGTTGTTCTTTGTTTGATGGCATGAAATGAAAATATTTTATAAATGCATGTTTCATTTTTCAAACTAAAATGTTAACCTCGTAATTTCCGATCAATGGCATAACGCAATCCTCCAGTGAAACAACAGACTTTCTGCTGATGTATGATGGACTTTTCCAATCATTTTATCTACTGAAAACATGTCCTTTTCTTAGTTTCAGTCTCTACACCAAAAAAAAAAAGTTTCATTGATGTTTTAACATTTTAAATGTTAAAAACACTTTGAGTCGTCCTCAGTTTTGCAGCCAATCCTTTGAGTCGTAAATGCCATGTGACTAGTAATCACATAAATTTAGGGCTTATTATTACCAGCAACTCCCCCACCCCCGCTGCCAACTTCTGTTTGTTTTGAAACAAAAAAACTGAAATCCAGGTGAGATTTGACTTGGTTCTCCACGCAAAGCTATTTCCTGTGTCTATATCTGCACCTCTAAATTCCAGATGGCTAATCTGCCAAGCTTAATGCGCTAAAAATGTTCACCACTCCTTTCCAAGCAACCCAGTGTCCTTAGCATGGCCCGGTGTAGTGAAAGATTCAATCCTCCTGCAGAATCCAATCCCTCTTGGTCCTCAGAGCATAGCTTTTTGAAATGCCAGATCAGAGAATGAGGAAGAGGAGGAAAAATGTGCTCCTTTTGACAACTGCATTATTCGGTTTGGAACAGTATATATGGTATTATAATTATTATATACTAGGGTTGCATATGACAAAATTGACTGATAGTTCTGATAATTATATTTGAGCGTGCGTACAGATGAATTTGTGCATGAAATCTGCAGGTGAATGTTTTCATAAACCAGTCATGGTAGGGGTGGCAATAGCAAGCTAGCTTTGAAAGCATAGGATTCTCACCGATCTCCAAAGTCTCAAAGCGCCACAGGAAAGCACATAACATTAAAATAAGCATAAACGTAAACAACTTACAGAGCACTGACTTATACCATCTGACTGCTGCAGAGTCATCAAATTCATCCTTTCTTGGGCCTGAGATTTTCACAGAAGATATATACGGTAGTACTTTGAGATGCAAGCATAATCCGTTCCAGGGCAGAGCTCGTAACTCGAATTGCTTGGATCTCAAATCATTTCCCCCCATAATAAATAACAGAAAAAAAATTACTCCGTTCCGGGACTCTAAAAAACGTCCTTAATAGTTCTAATAACAATGGAAAAAAACATGTTTTAATTGCTATAGAGACACACACACACACACACACAATTAAAGTATATAAGGTTTTCTGTGATATTAAATAAAATGTGGTTTTAGTTATGAGTTCTTACCTTCGAGACAGACGATACAGTAGCGGCATGTGCGGAGGAGAAGGAGAGAGTGTAGCGTTTCTTCCAATGTTGTGAATTGGATATCCTCAGAACCTCATATTTATTATTATTGAACACATAATTCGTGCTGCTCCCAGCTTAATACCTCTGAATCACTCGTCGCCCCCGGTAACCTCTGCTGTAAAACCAAGATGCCCTGTAGTGGAGATCATATGCAATTACCCCATAAAGATATGTTATGGGGTAATTAATGAGGTGGCTTGAGCTGCTCCGAGTGCTCGACTACCTAGTGTTGTCGTTTGTAAGCTGCTCGTATCTCAAATATTTACTCGTATCTCAAAGCAAAAATGCTCGTATCTCGGAATACTCGTATGCCGGGACAATCGTATCTCAAGGTATTACTGTATATAAATAACAATAATAATATTTAGACCACTTCTATTAGTGATTGCTATCAGTAGAACAAAAAGTGTTAATGGAAAACATTGCGTACCCCACCTTTAACCAATAAAGGTACTTAGTACAAAAAAAAATCTAAATTGATAAAAAATGTAAGAACAACTGAAATTGCGTAATCTGGACTGCCTCATGTTTAGATACACTGATATTTAATTTTAAATATTTCATATACAGTGAAAATATAAGATAAGCTGTGAGGTTTCTCTGTATAATAAAAACCGAGATGCATAATAATAAATGTATGTGTGCGTTTAGATTTATAGACCGATATCTGTGGCTAGTTGAAGCAGGAAAAAACCTGGAGAAACCAATCTAAATTGCTGTGTGAGTCATTTACATATTTGTATAAAGCCAGAGTCTGCAATCATAGAACTGTTATTTAATGAGACAGATTTGTTGATTTTAGTGGTGTTGCTTTAGGACATGAACACAGAGAAAGAATGAGAGTTGTCCATTCCCTGACGTACATTCGGTGACTTCCTGTTGCCCTTTTTTACTTGACTCATGTTTTCTATTCTTGTTGAGCACTATAAACTCTTGTCATGTAGGTTGTTGGTCTTGTTTCCATGATGTGCACACAGCCCCCTATCCTCTTACCCTGCCGCTACTTGATGCTAATACAGAATGATCCAGGGTTATGTTTAAACGGCCAAAGGCACGGTGGTCATGTCTGTGCTGGCAATGAAGCGAACTTCCTGGTTGGGCATTTACAAAGCTAAGCCTAAATCTACCGGACATGTGAAATTGTGACCTCTATCATTTTCTCTCGTCCGACAATGTGCATGTGAACTTTTGTTATAAGAACATCACGTACCTTTTTGAGGTTTTTACATCCTGCTCGTGTGCGTGTGCAAACAAGTTTTGCAAGCCTGTGCAGTTCAAGTTCTCTTATGCTTTCAAAAAAATATTCTGGTCACATTCAGAGTGGCAACTGGATGTCATCTAGATCAGCGGTTCTCGGCTGACCCAACAGACCTGTGACCTGTTTTCTACCAGTTGAAAATCAATGATCAAGATCTATAATCTTTTGAAATGCCAGTCAAGGATTGTTTTGTTCTTTATGATGAACCATCTAGTTCTAATGTTCGTTTACCTGCTCTGAACATATTTATAAAGGCTGTTCACTTATTTTTGGTGTTATCAGACCTTGTGGTTGTTTATTTTGATGATGAGATGGTTAGCAAGTAATTTTCCGGTTTATAACTGCTTTTATGTAACAAACATCTGGTGATTGTTTGTGGTTGGGCTAGTATCGTAATTAACAAATCCACAGAATATTTTAAACGATTGGTTATGTTTTGCGGCTTGAACTTAAAGGTCAGAAAAGTACTGATGTTCTCATTTTAATTAGTCATGTTTCATAGACATCTCTGTATGTGTTCCAGAGCCAGTATGTATACCACTTTAAATCTTCACAATTAAGCAAGCAGCATTTTTGTTTTGTTTTTGGAATTTGTTATTTTGTCCCTCATAACTGATACAGGTATTTATTCCATTCTTCATTGTTCTTTATGGTGGTCAGTGATAGAAATGATCTTTTACAAGAAGTTTAAATATATTTTTACCTTTTTAAGGAATCCCCCCTCCCCCCCCAATTAAATTATATCAAATTCCTTTTTTGTATCATATTCTTACGCTTCTGGGGTCTCATTTATAAAACTGTGCGTAGGATCCCAACTAAAAGTTTACGTACGCTTAAAAGTAAAAAATGGCATACACCGAAAAATAAACTAAAATGAACCATCTGTGTTGCCACTTCCCTCTGTCTTCAGAATGTGTGAATGCACAGCTCAAAGTTTGCTTTAAGGTCTGCACATTCTCCCATCAAGTTTGTTTTTTATTGATCACAACCTTTGCGTGGAAACTGGCGTACGTACGTTTCCAGCCCCGTTTTGTGCGTACGCACGCTTTATAAATGAGACCCCTGACCCGTGGGTGTGTACAAAGCCTCTGAGAGAGTTTGGCATCCTGGGAAACCGTTTCTCTTGTGCATCACGAAGCAACACTGCGTTTTTTCTGCAATACGGCTGCTGATATGGCGGTATTTTTTAATTTTTATTTTTCGATAAATATTTTAGAAAAATCCGCACTCCACTGAGGCTGCGAAACTTGAATCGCGAAGTGGCGAGGGATTACTGTATTCATAGTGAGGACGGATGATGGGCTAATGTCTACTCCGTTAATTCCATGCGATCTAACCACACTACCTTTGCGATCAACGAGTGAATCACAATCTACGTATTGGGCACCCCTGCACTGGTCCAACCTTCTTGACTTCATTATGCAGACACTCTCAAGGTGTGGTTTTGTAAAGTGAGGGACATATGCTTTATAATGTCTGAACGCACATCATTAAAACGACAATCACAATATTAGCATAGATGATATATGTTGCATACCCCTATGTTGGATGAACTGTTGCGCAATGATTAAAAACATTAGCTCAATGTTGGAACTCCTAGACCATGTCTCTGGCAAAATGTCCTGTCTTACAGGAGCTGTTGAGTTGAACCCTTCTGGCACACTCTGTCTCTGCCACCCACCGTGAGACATGTTACTGTGACACCGGCTCATTCGCCACTCATAGACGCACACCTGCTACTCTGTGCATTACCTCACTGATCTGGGCAATGTGCCTGAGAGCGGATTACAGGCCACCTCTTATTAATGTACTGCTACACACATTTATATCCACACTCACGCAGACTCCATCACTCTCTGTATCTCTCTCGGACAAAAATCTGGCATAGATGAATAGCCAGATGGAGCGATGGAGTGGAGAGGTGATTTTGTACAAAGTGTCATTTGTAGTCAGTGAACAGCAGTCGATGTCAAATGCATTTTGTTGCCCTAAAGGTGTTGTGTTGTTATGTAGCGGATACTGAGGAATTACATCGCAGCAATAATTCTCATTACTATCGCTGCCATTCACTGCAGATTATTTAATAGGCTTAAGATGAGTCTCTGAATGAATGTAGATAACCTAGTGCAGTTGAGCAACACACTCCTCAAGTTTCCTGTACATTTGGAATCTGAAAATGTGTAACTGTTTTTTTTTAAGCATCTGCAGATCTTGAAAGTCTTATGACCGACATTTAAGGATGGGCTGCTATACAATTTGTTTCTATTTTTTTCTTTTTTTCTTTCATTGCTTTTTGATGCTTTCACCATGTTCTCCCCCCTTCTCATGTAGAGAATGAATTGAATGACTTAAATTTAAGACTGTAATATCTGAAAATCTTGTCATTGCTGTGAAATCTCATTTATACTTGCATGTATTCAAATTTGGGGCATAACCGATAACCTTAATCTCATAACCGATCTTAATGTGCCTATGTGCGTAAAGTATGAAATGTCATAAAGATAGCAACCACCAAAATAGCTTTTTTTTTTGTGCAACAGGACCCTGAATGACCAGCATTCTTTTTTTTTTCTTCTTTTTTTACATTTTCATTTCACATTTATTTGCAGAGCCCTTTTTACAATGCATACAGTATACAGGGGTTTTCCTCGGTCAGAAATTATCTCTGGTGGTGATGCCAGTCATCCACACAGTATAAATCCAATAAAATGCACAAAAAAACTGTTTGTAATAACTCATTTCATCCTATTTGTGAATAAAAATAAATAAATAAAAATCACTGCCAAGACAAATTTTAGAACTGTTGCTTAAAAAATGGTTCTATTAAAAGGAAGTCTATAAATTAAAATGTAAAGTCGCAGAGTGACTGATTTCAAAAAGTGAGCAACAAAGGTCTATTTTGGCACAGTTATTTGACGTACAGTATCAGATTGTGTCCCGTCCAATGCTATACAGTGTCTATCAGATTCAATCATGCATTTAAATACGGTTGTCAATCCAGAAAATTTGCAATGTGTAGCAGCACGAAAAAAATCTATATTATATAAGATTACTGCCGTTATAATCACTGAAGCTGCACTCTTGCAAAAACTCCCATTGTAATCCATGAAACTGTGCAGTCTATCTAGAATCTGTTAGTGACATTTCGTTTGTTATTTGCTGCTGACTTAAACTCTTACTGGTCATTGTATTGAACAGGTTGGCTGCAAAAAAAAAAAAACATAAATGGAAACCTTTGACGCATTGCTTGTGAGCATTTTAAAGCTGCTTTATATCAGTGGCAGACATTGTTACATTAAATTTAAGTTTCAGTAGTTACCGTTATTTCCGCACTATAAGGCGCACCTAAAATACTTAATTTTGTTCAAAAATCGGCCGTGCACCTTATAATCAGGTGCGCCTTATGGTGCGGAAAATACAGTAATTTTCATTTATGATCAAACAAATCTTCGGCAGCCTCAAATATTTTCAGTGCAGGAAAACCCCTGACATCATTTCAAAGCAGCTATACTGTAAATGTGTGTTTCTACATTACAATTAAGAGTAATCTGTTGTCAGGTGACTATCAAACTAATGTCCAAATTGCAGAAATGCACAGTAAGAGCATTTAACCAGAAACAATGATCAAAGTAAAGCAACATGTTCTGATCATAATGATTACAATACACTGGAAAATTTGGCAGTTTTGTGTGTTGATTCAGAGTTGGCGTCATCTCTTCACAGGTGTTGGGTCCTCTGAAATCTTCATGAGAGACTGGTTAGAAACAGAAAAGCAAATGGTGAATTATTAAACCTTGCTGCTGTTCATAATTCACATTTCATGCTAGAGAAAATCATGTGCTTCTGATCTGATATAACTGGAGTTCGAGGTTATGAGATGCATTATGTGAATGCTTTGCTCACATTCATGGTTCGCATGGATCCTGCTTCCACCATCACAAAAACATTTGACCAATATTTACCAAAACATTGCTCATTAAAATATTTTTGTAATGTGAACCTAAATAGTTTGTGGGATTTTTATATTTTTGTAGTTTATATTGTACTTTCATACCGCTCACCTACAATTCATTTGGGTGGGTTTTTATTAAAATGAACATTTATTTATTAGTTAGTGTGTGCATGTGTTAGTTTCCATTCAGGTCAGAGTCTGTTTTTGTGTGCAATGCCATTACAAAATTGTTTTTGGATGGAAAACATATGATTGAGGATTGTTTGGTCAGTTGCAGTTACATCACAGTGTAGTGTTGCAGAGAGAGAGGGAGGGAGGTACACAAAACCTGCCTTCATTTAAATCTCCTGATCGCGTCTCAATCCGCCCCTGCTATACTGAGATGCCTTAAGCTGCTTATGGCCTAATCTGGGCCCTGGGCTCTTAGGGAAGCATGTACAGTGTCCAGAAAGGAGGGGCTAAACCGTGTCATGTGACCATGGGAACGCCTTCTCTCAGGGGGACTTATTTAGCATGCATGCTGTGTTAAATCCATTCAGAGGCTGGGTGTTGTAAATAACATGCTATTGCGCAATTTTCTGTGGATTTGACTTTAGAAAAACGGACTCCCTAGATTCATTCGGGAACTATTTTTTTCTAAATGGTACAGTAATACCTCGGTTTACGGGTGATTTAGTATACGAGCAATTCGGTGTACGAGCATTAAAACCAAAATATTCCCTCGCCCACGCACATTTTTGTGTGGAAAAGTCCTAACGCTCAGCATCTTCGTGCGCATTTTTACTGGAAATATCCTAACGACAGCCTCTCATAAAACAGTCACGCGGTTCCAACCCCGTTATCACCCCTTAACTCGTTCGTTCTCTCAGCGTCGCTCAGTTTGGTTGCATCATTCACCACAGAGATACTTTTATAAGAGATTTACAGCGGTTTTACCTCGTGTTGTTAACATTAATTGTGATCGCTATTGTTCACATAGTGAAATATATATACGTACAGTACAGCATATAGACAATGACCTCAAGATGAGTAAGAAAGAAGGTAGGAAATCCTCCCTGTAAGCAGTAAAACCCTCCTCTCGTCTCCTTCACGCCAGCAGCGACGCTACTCAAAGCTAAAGTGCGCGATACAGTAAATTGTCAAGTATTTTTAATGTCAATTATTAATTAGTATTTATAATAGTATTCTTAATGGTTATAATTTTAATTAATTAATAGGGTAAAACCCCAAAAATATTTTAAATGGGCATTTGTGGTTGTGTGGAACGAATCGATTGATTTTTAGTGCATTCTTATGGGGAAAATTGTTTTGGTGTACGAGCATTTTGGGTTACGAGCTCTTGGAACCGATTAAACTCATAAACCGAGGTATTACTATATATTATGACCGTCACGAATAGGATGTTGTGTAATTGTTTTTTAACAACAGATTTAGTTTTCGTATGGATTCATTAGATAAGTCAATTATATGCGATGAAATGAGAACCACTGAACAGGATTGAAATTCAGGTCACCTTTGAAGTAATTACAATATTACATTGTTACTTCAAAATGCCAGTAAATGTTATTATTCTTTCACAGTCTGACTTTTTAACTTGGTGTGCAGTTGCATACAAAACAAAATCAATTACCGATTTTTGATTCGGTAAGGAAAAATGAAGTGTGTGTGTGTGTGTGTGTGTAGGTACCAGAATGTTTAAAATATGTATATTTATACTTAAAATATATTTTAATTAAATCTATTTAATTATAAATTAATTATTATATTATACATTTACTCTCTCTCTCTCTCTCTCTCTCATACGATACGTATTATGGTGCTCTACACTCATCAATGACAGTAGTATCTTGAGACTCCAGTAATGACGACGATGACAGACCTGTGCGGTTCCATGAATGTGATGATGATGGTGTTACTGCACTGGTATAATGAGGCCTTTAAATCAGTTCGGGAAGCGCCTAATCAGATATCGGCGCTGGATCGTCAACATTTGCTTCTGAGAGAGGCGAAGAGGCTCCCACTCCACTCGTGCTCTCATTGGTCGATCTCGCGCCGGGAACCAATCACGTGTCTTGTCTGAGTGCCGTGGGTGTGTACAAAGCCTCTGAGAGAGTTTCTCTCTTTGTCTGGCATTGTAGGAAATCCTGGCATCCTGGGAATAATTTATTTTTCTATGAATATTTTTGAAAAATCCGTGATTCACTGAGGCTGCTAAACTTGAACCACGAAGTGTCGAGGGATTACTGTATCTGGTTATATGGGCAATAAAAATGATGCACAAATTAAGGTTCAATTTGACAAATGTACTGTATAGTGCAATTAGGTTGTAAAATAGTTTAGCGCCAATGTGTTAACCATTGATGTCACTTACAAATTGTTTTCTTATAGTGTCTTAATTGTTTTCATAGAGATCTTGAGTTTTCCGAAAACAGTTATCAGTTGTTATACAGATAATATTTTTCGAAACTGTGAAACGCAATAAGAATGATAGCTGAAAACGGCTTTATTTTGAAACCAAAATAACATTATCCAATCCCTAATGTCACATATCGCTCCCCAGAATATGTGCTCAGGAAATCAGACCCCAAAAAAATCTGAATAATAAGAGCCAGCAACTGTGCATTTTAATAGAGAGCTCATTTGCAATTTAAATGCTGCTGTTGTGTAAGCCCTGATGAATTGCTTGTGATGTTTTTATTCACATTATTGTTCGTCATTGCTAGGCTTAATGCTGCGGATAGGTGTTTTTTTCCCCCCCCTTTTCAGATCTGGATCTGTATGGACCGATTCAGTTGGTGTTCATTTTACTAATTTACCACTTGAAGATGAAGCTTAATACAGCTAGTGTAAAAATACCCTGAGGTTTGTTTGAGTGCTCTGAATAGGAAATTGTGAATCAAAGCGTTTAGAGCAATGGTAATCAATTGGTATTTTAGGCTGTGTAAAACAAGGTGATGACCGAAGCATTGACTTGAAATGGCTTATGTTTAATGTGGACTCTGTTTGTCTAAGCAGGGTCTAATTTATTTGTCAAATAGCATCCCACGGGAACAGTCATTCTGGCATCTCTAATGAACTGCCTAAGAATGAGTCAGAATTCCAATGGGTGCAATTCATGGGTACGTCTCACAAAACATACCCACAATGCACTACCTACAGAGCAGTAAACACTAATTGGCACTGTCGCTTCTCATGGTTGTGGAGTAACTGAAGCAAAAATAGTAGGGATGCTCCGATTTGCCTTTTTTGCCTCCGATACCTGGGATTCAGTCGATACGAGTACCGATCTAATGCTAAAATAGCGTAAATAATATTTTAAAAAACAGCTCGATACTTTGTTGTTGACTCAATACTCAATTGTTGGCGGAGGACAGACGCGCACCATTGCCACTTGCAGCCGCTCAAAATGTGTTTTTTAGAAAAATTTGGTGACATTTGAATAACAAAACAAGTTGAAAAACACTGCATTATCACTGCTCAAATATTTCAAACTTTGTTTTACCCCTAAGCGATGAATGAAATTAGTGTGTCGGGGCTTTTATTACTTGGTGGCCTGTTATCTACATTTTGTTCAATAAAGACAATTAATATTTCGACCTGACACAAATAGTATGTTAAAGGGTATGTTTAAAGGTTTGTAGGTGGCGTGGAAATCTTTGTTTGGTTCGGCCCCGATACAAATATCAGATTGGAGCATTTAAAAAAAAAAAAGCTTTGATTATGAGTTCATGTGTGTTTACATTACATGCTCACAGGTTTAGTGCAGACATGAAGGTTAGAAACAGACAGATCTTGACCGTTTTCACAGCCGCTCTTTAAGTCAAGCACCAGGCCATCCTCGAAACCACATTGCAATGTGATTATTTTATTTAAACCCAGCCATGGATGGAAGTTCATTTTTGGTTGTAGATGTGTCAGATACTGCAGTGTTTTCGTATTTGGGAGTCATCCACAGTCTCATCCTGGATACTGCTGCAGATGTTTGCTAACAAAATGACAAATGTCGTCGTCATCATGCTAAAAGATCATTAGTTCTGTCCCAAATCACTCAATACATAAGTACATGGTGTATAAGTGCATAAAGTGCTCATCTGTGTTGTTGTGTATGAAATTTATAAGGTAATTTATGTTATTTAGAATTGGAGTCTGATGCCTCTTCCCCTCCGCTACATTATTAAAGCTGCAAAAGCTGAGTGCATGTATTTTGTAACATGGGGGGTGTTAGGGTAAAAAAGTGCATCATCCGGGTATTTAAAGTGCGGGTATTTTTATTTAATTTTTGGGATTTTTAAGTGTGAACACACTACTCTAACTATTTATCTACAAAACAGCATATAGTATGCATAAGTACGCAAATTTGGTGCACATATTGCTTAATAGTTGAACAAGTAGTTTGTTTATCCATTTATGTGGCTCATTATGAAATTCCTTTGCGGTTTTAATAGTAACGAATGGCTATATGGAATCACCTGATCAAGTCTTGTGCAATATGAGTTTTGTGGCTTATTTGTTTGAAATCAACAAACTCTGCTCCAAACTGTTTGGGGGAACAGCTCCTGTCTTCAGCTTAATTATACTGTTCGTAGTACAGTAATCCCTCGGTTTACGAGATTAATCTGTTCCAAGAGCTCGTAACTCAAAATGCTTGTACACCAAGAATACACTAAAAATCAATCTATTCGTTCCACACGACCATAAATGCCCATTTTAAATATTTTTTGGTTTTACCCTATTAATTACAGTTAAAATGATAACCATTAAGATCTCATATAAATACTAATTAATAATTGACAATTAAATTATAAAAATACTTGACAATTTACTGTAACGCACTTCAGCTTTGAGTAGCTTCGCTGCTGGCGTGAAGGAGACGAGAGGAGGGTTTTACTGCTTAGAGGGTGAATTTCATCCCTTCTTTCTTACTCATCTTGAGGTCATTGTCTATATACTGTACATATATATTTCACTACGTGAACAATAGCGTTCACAATTAATGTTAACAACACGAGGTAAAACCGCTGTAAATCTCTTATAAAAGTATCTCTGTGGTGAATGATGCAACCAAACCGACCGACGCTGAGAGAATGAACGAGTGAAGGGGCGATAGGCTTTGTGAGAGGCTGTCGTTAGGATATTTCCACACAAAAAATGTGTGTGGGCAAGGGAAAAATTTGCTCGAACACCGATTTGACTTTCCATGCTCGTACGCCGATTTGATCGTATACAAAGTCACTCGTAGACCGAGGTATTACTGTAGTAGTGCATAACATGGAAGCATTCATTTGTAAATGTAGTTAAATTTGTTTCTTTTATTTTCTTTCTTAAATTTGTTTCCCCCCCCCCATAGACTATCTGTGCAATCCAGAAGACAATGTGTACAATATTGACTTCACACGGTTCAAGATCAGAGATATGGAGACAGGAACCATACTGTTTGAAATCACTAAACCACCAGCCACAGGTGAGTGAGAGCAGAGTGTACTGGATCTTGTGGATCTGGTATTCATATATTTGATCTGCTGTGTAAATATCTAGTTATTACCAGTTATACAATTAATATTGTGTGCGTGTGTGTGTGGTTCTGGTACAACCTACATTAGGGTTTTTTTGTTTCCTATGAGAAAAACTGCTTATAAATCAGAAAATGCAGAATGTTTTTTGTGATGTATGGTTAGTGTAGGGACAGAATGTACAATTTGAAAAATCATCATCTTTAGAAAGTCCCCGTAAATTGTGTGTGAGCATGTAAAAACCCAAACGTTTATGACCTAAGCACACAGGCTGGCTTGATTACGGCAATTTGGGCCATGTTGAGTCACAAACCTTGACATTTCAGAGAAAAGATTGAGTGTGCTACGGATAAAACCAATAATAATCAGCTGCAGCAGTGGATGTGATATGCTAATATATAAGAAATATTTTGTCGCTAAAAAGATGTTTGTTAGTATGAGGTTACATTTCACAGCATTCACAGTACCTGTTGACATTTCTATATTACAAAACTTTATAGACACCATTTTTTTGTTTTACTTTTCACTTTGAGCAGTCATAGACCATTCATTTTAAATGTTTTTTTTTTCCAGTTTTTGAGCATCTAAGTAATATAGCCGCAAGCTGCAATAATGGGGCCAAGCACATCCTCTGCAGCCTGAACAGACAAATTATCAAGAGTATAAAGATTTGAATGATTTCACAAGTGCGATTTTTAGGGCACAGCAGATCAAAGGTTCTGAGATATTTTTCAGTTCAGTTACTAGGTTCAGCTTAGTTAGTTTTTTTTACTTTAAAGAAAAATCTGGTTTGGCTAAGGATTTCTAGAGTTGTAAAGGGGTATTAATAATTTTCTGACCACCAGGTGGTACTGCGTTCTCATGAAGTTCACTGAAATGTAACAGAAGACTGTGATTCATGAAGTAATTTGCAGTGCAGTGAATGTGAAGAGTGTGTATTTGCTGTAGAAAAAAAGCTGCTCGTTTACAGCTTCAATAAAATAAAATAAATTGCTTGCCTTTGCTATTTTGATTGCCATTTTAACACTTGGTTACACAATCATCAATTTGAACAGAAACATACCTCTAGATCCATTTTGTAAAACTTTAATTCTCATTGTGATGTTTATCTCTGTCATTTTTTCTAAGATAAAGGAGGGGATAAAAGAGATGTTGATCCAAACGCTGGACGGTTTGTACGTTATCAGTTTACGCCAGCTTTCTTACGGCTACGTCAAGTCGGAGCCACGTAAGTACAGTACACGGATACACACACACACACACACTGGCCAGTTTATTAGGTACACCTTGCTAGCACTGCGTTGGACCCTTTTGTCTTCAGAACTCTTAATTCATCATGGCATGGATTCAACAAGGTGCTGGAAACATTCCTAACAGATTTTGGTCCATGATGACATCACCCAGTTGTTGCTCATCCATGATGTGAATCTCCCATTCAGCCACTTCCCAAAGCTGCTCTATTGGATTGAGATCTGGTGACTGCAGGCTATTTGAGTTTAGTGAACTCGCTGTCATGAGGAAGCGTGCTCAGCAGCGTGAACTGTTGATGCAAGGCAGGATGGATGTTTTCATGTTTTTTACACCAAATTCTGACCCTATCATCTGAATGTCGCAGCAGAAATTAAGACTCTTCACACCAGGAAACTTTTTCCAGTCATCTGTTGACTGATTTTGTTGAGCCTGTGTGGATTGTAGCCTCGGTTTCCAGTTCTCATCTGACAGTAGTGGCATGTGGTGTGTTCTTCTACTGCTTTAGTTCATCTGCTTCAAAGTTTGACGTGTTGTGCGTTCAGAGATGCTCTTATGCAGATCTCGTTGTAACAAGTGTTTATTTGAGTTAATGTTGCCTTTCTATCAGCTTGAACCAGTCTGGCCATTCTCCTCTGACTTCAACAAGGCATTTTTGTCCAACAAACTGCCGCTCGCTGGATGTGTTTTCTCTTTAGACCAATTCTCTGTAAACCCTAGAGATGGCTGTGCGTGAAAATCTCTGACATACTCAAACCAGCAAATCCATACCATGTTCAAAGTGACTTAAATCACCTTTCTTCCCCATTCTGATGCCCCGTTTGAACTTCAGCTAATTGTCTGGACCATATCTACATGTCTAAATGCATTGAGTTGCTGCCGAACGATTGGCTGATTAGATATTCGCATTAAACAGTAAAACAGGTGTACCTAATAAAGTGGCCGGTGAGCATATAAAGGTCAGAAATTAATCATTTTAATCAAGGACAGTAAAAACATTTTATAATGTTACAAAAGATTCCTATTTTATATAATTCCTGTTCTTTTGAACGGTTGAAAACAGTGGCATTTCAGGTTTCTTTGATGAATAGACATTGCTAATTATAAGAAATTGAGCATCAATGAGCATATTAGAATGCAAAGCTATATTTTACTATATATTGATATATTTTATATTGACAATCTTTATTTAGTATAATATTATTATTATTTTACAATATTGCTGTTTTTACTAGAATTTTGATCAAATAAAGACTTTTGTTTTGAATGGTAGTGTACAATTTTCCTAAAAAAAGGTCAAGTTTAACCAATTAAAACCGTTTGTTCAAATTTAAATGAAAATAAGCAACTGTTTAGAAAATAAAAATAAAACAGTAGAGTGAAGATACTAAAAATGAGCCCATGCAGAATATCATTCAGTATTTGCATAATTAGATTGTGACTGTAGTCCTATCATATTGAAGAGATTACACATTTAGAAAGTAAAAACAGTAGCACATGAAATGACAGACGGTTGATGTTAATTAGTGGAGCTGTCTCCGATTCCACTACAACAGGCAGATATAATAATCAAGACAAGCATAAATAATCTCTCTAAATTAAACCTGTCGAATAAATCACAGAATTATGCTAAAGGGCCGAATGCAGAGGTAGATGCAATAATCTTCTCATTATAGATAATGAATCCGTTCACGCAATATACCGAGGAAACGAATGCTGAACCGTCAAAGGAAATTTAACGAGTAAACAAAACTCAAAGTTTCCCTTAAGGAAGAACTATATATAAATGAACACTGTAGAGCCAAAGCTCTGAACTGAATATCTTGTCTACCTCGTTTCTGTGTTTTTAGTGTTGAATTCACAGTTGGGGACATCCCTATCAATAACTTCCGGATGATCGAGAGGCACTATTTCCGTGAACAGCTGCTGAAGAGCTTCGACTTTGAGTTTGGCTTCTGCATCCCCAGCAGTAAGAACACCTGTGAGCACATCTATGAGTTCCCGCCGCTCTCAGAGGATATCAGTAAGTGCCATGAACAATGTAAACAGACGTTGTTGTTTTTAACCTACATGTTTCACCTTTAAATGGTGCAGCGCATCGGCTGAGGATACGCATCAAAATCACAAACATTACATTCATGCATTTGAAAGATGCTTTGATCCAAAACAACTTGCATTCAAGGAACACATTGACATTCTAATCAGTTTTTGCTTTCCCTGGGAATCGAACCCGTGACGTTGGCGTTGCAAGCACTAAGCTGGTTGAGCTATAGGAAAGTAATGTAATGTATGATAAGAAGTTTTGTATTAAATAAATACAATGTGATTTTCGTTGATTGAAATCTGGCAGCAACAGCATGTTTTTCATCTTGGGCGAATGATTCGCAGACAGCTTTGAAATCCACAAATGCCAGCAAACCAATGAGCACAATGATGACCAAACATTGAGCGAAGGCGCTGGTGTTGTAGTCAAGACCACCTAAAGTGAGACCAGCACTCCTCAAAACCCTCTAAAAGATCCATATCTACTGTTTTAATCAATAAAGACGTCTAGAACACTGTTTTTCAACCATTGTGCCGTGGAACACTAGTGTGCCGTGAGAGATCGTCAGGTGTACGGTGGAAAATGATTCCATTTCAACTAATTGGTCTAAAAAAAAATTTTTTTTACGAATTAATCCTAAAATACTTTATATTATTTGTGTTTATTTGATTCCCATTCAATACACTTTGAAAAGAATGACTATATATTGTTAATATAGGCTACAGAGTTTCATTTTTAAACATTTTCGGTTGTTGGTGTGCCTTGTGAATTTTATTTAGTTTTTCAATGAAAAAATGTACCATGGCTCAAAAAAGGTTGAAAAACACTGGTCAGAATGCCAATCAAATCACTAACAATAAAATCTATATGTTGCACACATGCCACAGAAGTTGCATAGAATTGTTAAAATTACGCCTGCATAAATAATGTTGAGATTAATGTTTTTAAAATAACATTTTGAATATAAAAATATGATAAAACTGAAACCGCCAGTTGTTGGGGATAAAAAGCAACTGAATCATTTATTCAACCGTTTTGTTCAAAGCATCGGATTCATTAAGTTATGAAACGCATTGCAGAAATCAAAACAATATCTAAAATGTCAGTCGCTTAATATTAACTTATTGTTCATTGTAGTTTTGCAATATCACATTTGCAATCATGCTCCTATTTGTGAAAATTACCTTATATTATAATTAAAAAAATCAAGATATCATACAAGTGTGTGTGTGTGTGTGTGTGTGTGTGTGTGTGTGTGTGTGTGTGTGTGTGTGTGTGTGTGTATATATTAATCTATCTGTGTGTATATGTGTATCTGTCTGTCTACATTTATTTATATATATATATATATATATATATATATATAATTAAAATGTTTTTTTATTTTTATACATATTTTTTTAGACACACACACAGACAGACAGATATATATATATATATATATATATATATATATATATATATATATATATATATATATATATATATATATATATAATTGAAATGTTTTTTTATTTTTATACATATTTTTTTAGACACACAGACAGACAGACATATATATATATATATATATATATATATATATATAATTAAAATGTTTTTTTATTTTTATACATATTTTTTTAGACACACAGACAGACAGATATATATATATATATATATATATATATATATAGACCTGGATGAGAAACGAACATCATGTTATAAAAAAAGCTTTATAATTATCATATTATCTGCATATCCTAACGTGTTTTCTCTTATTTCAGTCCGCGAGATGATCCTCCATCCCTACGAGACACAGTCCGACAGCTTCTACTTCGTGGACAACAAGCTGGTCATGCACAACAAAGCAGATTACTCGTACAGCGGAGGCCCGTAGGACAGCGGTGGAATGGGACTGAGACCGAGCGTTTGACTGACAGACCTAAGAACCAATCACATGTCTTTGTCTAGCAGTCATGCCCTCCTCGACTCAGTGTCGTTGACGACTGCCTGCAGTGCGACATGTCTGTTTTTGAGATCTAGAGTGTCGTATCATAAGGTCTTTTCCAATGCATACATATCTTATTCTGATTTCACACTGCCATAGTTCACATCAGCAAATATAGATATATTATATTTTGTAACTTACCCCAAACATTCACTCTAGTCCTATGTTTTTATGGGCAAGGCACTGTAATGTGAATGGTACTTAGGTTTTGCTATTTCTTGTGTGTGTGTGTGTGTGTGTGTGTGTGTGTGTGTGAGAGAGAGAGAGAGAGAGTGGGGGGGGGGGGGGGCATCTAAGTGGGCCGTCCTCACGGTTTAACCCAGATAAGACCATTGAATATTGTTGATGTTGAGTATTACTTTCCCTGTCAGAATAAGCTACATCAGAATTTCATACTTGTGAACTTTTGATCCTAAATAGAATATATTATGATTTTATTGTGAGACCTTGACATAATTGATAGATTTGTGTTGCATTAGATATATTTTGATACGTGAACAAACTTGCTTAATTTTGAGATGTTGATTATTTGTGTGGATAAAAACAAAAATCAAGCAAAAAATGAAGTCCGATCAATTCAAAAGGAGTTCATAGGGCACAATCTGTGGATACTTCTGCAGGTCTGCATAAAGTTCCCAATTATACATCATTTTCACTGCGAACGAGAGGCTGTGTAGATAAAGCAAAGTTTGTGAAAAACGTCTGCCGAAAAGGGAACATGGCACACGTTACAAAGCCTTGATATTTTAAACAAAAGGATAGAAATATCAGTTTTCAGCTGTCTAAAGAAGAGTAGTTCAAAGTGAGGAAGAGATTGCATCTTTTCTCATCTCTCCATCACACATTCCAGTGAGCCTCACGACAGTTTAGTGCACATAGACGAGGTTAGATTTAACTTCTTATCCAAGGATCCTTGTATTCATAGTGCAAAAAGTGCATTTAGGAGGAGGATTAGAAAAAAAAACAGTTTTTGGTGTTTTTATAAATAAAGAGGAGGCTTTCAAGGATTGTGTATGTGTGTAAACTGGAGAAATAACTTGAAAATTGTTTCTAGTCAGACATGTAACAGCTTTATTTATAATTGTGATTTATTGTAAATGATTTTGAGGGGGGAGAAAATAAAACTTGTTTTGGACGGTTCAAATGCCAGTCTGGAATTAAAGAAATAAATGTATATGTTGAATTTTTGGAAATGACTGAAGTCGTCTTTTTTTTTATAACCATTCGTTTTCTTATAAACCATTATTTTGAGTACATTAACAAATTTACATTAGTCTATTTGAATTTTAATATATAGTCCACTTGAAAAAGAATAAAAATTGTGTTCAACAAGGCTAATCATTTTAGGGGAAACTATCATAGTTTCAGCAAAAATGTGAAGCTGAACAACTTTTCAATATTAATATTAAGAAGAATTGAAGATTGAAAATTCAGCTTATTCACAAGTATAAATCGCATATCTTCAAATATTAAAGTTATATTGAATTGTAGTAATGTTATCAAAGTTATTGTTGCTGTTATTGTTAGTTATTGCAATTTTTCTGTATTTTTAAACCGAAATGCAGCCTTGTCAAGCGTCTTCTTTGAAAAACATTAAAAGGAAAAATAATTTTTAATGGAAATGGGAAAAAACAATAAAAAAATTCAAGTAGGCAATGCAATTGTAATTCATCCTAAATAAAAAAAAATAATATATATATATATATATATCAGTACTTAAATATAGACAACATAGATAAATTGTTATTGTTTTATAAATATCAACATTACTAAATGAAAGTTCTCACAACTTCACACAAAATTAGTTTTATTCAACAAAGTACATATTCTGAAAAATGCTGTTTCTGTTTACATATAGTACTTTTTAGTACTATAGTACTTTTAATTAAGAGCCATTACTTAATAAATGACGCTGCTTAACAAATGAAGATTTATGAACTGTGAATTAAAATGTATTAAATAGGGAGTGATCCAAAAAGGGATCTAAAATATATAAAAAGGTCTTATCCAGACCCTATAAATTAAATTAAATTTCGTGAACCAGCACAAATGGAAGAACAGAGAACCTACTTGTGAAAACCAAAGCCACAAAGCATGTAGTAAAAGGTTCTGTATGGACATGGATCAAATTCGACCCAAATTGAGGCAGCAAAAGCGCTACATGGAGCCAACTCACATTTACAAAAACTCATATTGAGCGACTTTAAAGATGTAAATAAGTTGTGCATAATTCTGAACACTATATGGAGGCTGTGAATCCTTACTGGCCGCTACATTTAGTGCTCGAGAAGATCCTGTCAAACTAAGCTTTTGCTCCATAGGGCAGTAATAAGGGGACAGACTCTACACACTTTAACACTGCATACTGGCACTTTTGTGCGTATGATGGCATTTTTTGGATTAGCTTTCTTTCCCCCCTTTCTTTCCCTTCAGTATTCTCACTGTACCAAAGCATTAGATGTAAAGATGTTCATGGTGTCATTGTAATATTTGTGGCATTGGCCCATGTGGGAAAGGTTCCTAGCTTGAACATGGCCATTCCCCATGTGTTGATGCCGAGGTTGATGCTGAGAATGCCAATGATGTTGAGAATGAAGCCCGCCTTTGCCTTCAGACAGAAAGGAAATTCAATTATCCACTTTTGTTCCATATATAGTGTCCCTAAAATCTGTTTTCACTTCAAAACTCAATTAAATGTAATCAACCATACCATGTCCAAGACTTTTAGGTTGCCATAAGAGAAGGCGATGGCGTTGGGTGGAGTGGCTACAGGAAGCATGAACGCCAGTGAAGCGCTGATCGTGCAGGGCAGCATCACATAGAGAGGATGGAGGCCGATGGTTGTCGCCTGAAAACAGAGACGACGCATTATTACCACTTCTTAACACGTTAAACGGCTTCAAGATTCCCTTTTAGGAGGAATGAATGTGTGTAATTTATGCTGTAGAATAGGTTTCTCACCATAGAGGCGAGAATGGGCAGGAATAGTGTGGTGGTGGCCGTGTTGCTGGAACACTCCGTGAACGTTCCCACCAGCAAACACAGAATCAGAGAGATGGCGAAGGGTGGGATGCTCTGCAGAGGGGCCAGGCTTTCACCCAACCACACCGATAGTCCAGACACCTACACGAACATCACGTCACCCTCTTTTAAAACATTATAAATGTCTCTATTGTCACTTTTCCACGTTTACAGTGATCCCTCGTTTATCGCGGTTAATGTGGACCGGAACCTCCGCGATAAGTGAAAATCTGTGAAGTAGGATTGGCCCCCCTAGGAATTGACGTATATGTGTGTGTAGGTACCAGAATGTTTAAAATACGTATATTTATACTTTATATATATATTTTAATTAAATCTATTTAATTATAAAACCTTAATATTTTACATTTACTCTCTCTCTCTCATACGATACGTATTATGGTGCTCTACACTCATCAATGACAGTAGTATCTTGAGACTCCAGTAATGACGACGATGATTTCTCTCCGTTTCTCTTGCATCACGATGAAGCAACGCTGCTTTTCGCAATATGGCTGCCGATATTTTTCGATAAATTTTTTGAAAAATCCGCGATGCACTGAGGCCGCGAAACTTGAACCGCAAAGTGGCGTGGGATTACTGTAATAGAATTAAATTGTAATACTATTTCACAATATTACAGTTTTTTACTGTATTGTTGATCAAATAAATGCAGTCTTTGTGAGCATAAAAGACTTCTTCCAAAATCATCAATAAATCTGAATTACAGTAGTACCTCAAGATACGAAAGGCTCAAGTTACAAAAGCAAAGACGAATAATTTTACTGCTCTACATACGTAAAGTTTTCAAGATACGAAAGGTTTCTGAAAGTCCGAGATTCGCCCCATAACAATTTTGAAACTCGTGCCGCACGCCGCCATCTTAGTTATAGTAGACTCGCCACCATCCTCCTGTTCTCCCATTGGTTCCTGATGCTAGCCAAGCCATGAGATCCTTCTCTCTAATCGGACAGCATCCCTCCCATCATGCATCTTCTATACGTACGTGCTGGCGTGCTTTAGCTCAGACACTCCGCACCCGAAACTTTACGTTATCTGCCGTTTGTCCTCCTCCTTCTCTGCCGCCACTTTCGGAGATAGCCTCACTCGAAAGGTAAGCTTCGACGTTTTACGTTATTTCATTGTTTATAGGTCAATTTAGCTTTATTATGAAATTTAACGGGGTGTTTTTGGAGGGCTTGGAACGGATTAGCCATTTTACATGTAAAATGTGTTCCAAGATACGAAAAACTCATTATACGAAGGCCGCCTCGGAACAGATTAATTTCTTATCTCGAGGTACCACTGTACTACTAACTTTTCTGTAGTGTGTGTGTGTTTGGGGGTGGGTGGCAACTACATGTCAGCTAACTCTCACTATAGACTGTTAGGATTGGACTTAGTAGTTTTGCAAAGTTACTTCAAATCACTAGAATGTCTGTTGGGACAGCGTCAAAATAAAGTGTTAGCCAATATTTTGCAGACAGTCTACTAATACTAATAACTGTTAGCTGACATGTAGTTGCAAAGTTACTTACAGTCAGTAGAATATCTAGATTACTGATGTAGTAGATACTTGACTGACTGAATGAGAAATAAAGTTACCCATAAACTTATTGTAATATTCAAAATCAGGGTGTAACATTTAGCGTTTTACACACAATAAAAAAAAGTCTATAAAAAGACCCTAGCAACCATCCAAATCTCCCCAAGTTTTCTTGTTCTCTTCCGAACCTTCATAATATACATTTAGTACCATTGTCATTTGTTATTCTGTCATCGTCTTACCTCACTTCCACTTGCCAAGGCAAATCCTCCCCCCAGGAGCAGGACTATGTTCCAGGGCATGCGATCATGCACCACCTTCCAGTCTAGTAGAGTTGGCGTACCCTTCAGTTTCTTCTTCTTGTCCTTTTTTGCTTCTCCTTTATAAAACAGATGGACCAGTAGTTCTGGTTTAAAACCTGGCTTAAGTTGATATTCTGTGTGAATACTCTGAAAGCAGAACCACCTTACCTTCTGGCACAACTCCTTCATCTTCTTCATCGTGTTCATCATTTGATTTGATCGAATAGAGGAAGTCTATCCGGGATGGAATGACGAAAAACAGGGTTGACATAAAAATGGCCACGGTGCCGTCAGTGACAAATCTTTAAGGAAACAAAGAGAAAATCAGAACAAATGCAATGAGCAGAACATTTACTCAGTCTTTTGTCTTTCTTTTTTAAAAAGTAAACTGTTGCTATAAGTTTTCGGGTGAGGTGTACTCACTGTCCGTTTTTGTTGAAGAGCTCACTAGCCCAGCCTGGCATGAAGCCCGGTTCTCTTGTGAACCACAGGACCACCAGTATCACAAAGATGACAAGCACTGCGGCTTCAGCAAAAGACATCGGACCCAACTTCTTATATTCATTTTTCATCACTCTGTAAGCTTCTTTGTCTCCCTCATTCTTCGAACCGCAGCCAAAAGTTTTTTTAAAACTGGGGAAGAATGAAGAGACTTTTTAAACCAACCTCAGATTTTTACCTTAGAAGTCATTGAAATTTACTTTGGTTTTCGTTTTAGATAACATTTCATGACCAACTTCGCATAAATCTGCTCCATTCAAACTTTAAAGGAGGCCACAAGATGACTTGAATAAAAAAAAAAAATTAATTAGATATTTTAATTAAATTATATGATTATACACTGCCTGGCCAAAAATGATAAGGTCACTGTTTGGATTCAAATGGGCAAATGCTCAAGAGTCAGTGACTGAATAATTATTGCAGTAATTATTATGTTTTGGCAACAGTTCCTGTAACCATAATTGATGGAGTGTGAAGCTTTTTGGTGAAGATCTTGTATTGACACTGCAAGAGTCCAGCACTCTGTAAAGTCACTCCAGCACATCCCAAAGACTTTCAATGAGTTTGAGGTCTGGACTCAGAGGAGCCGATTCATGTGTGAAAATGATTCTTCATGCTCCCTCACAATCATTCTTTCACAATGTGATCCTTATGAATCTTGAAATTAACATCCTGGAATACATGATGTGTCTTCCTACATGGTTGTTTAAGAAATGAAAAGCTCCAAACTCCATCAATTAGGGTTAGAAGAACAGTTGAACCTTGAAGAATTTGCCTATTTAAGAATTTGCCAACTTAAATCCAAACAGTGACATGAATCTTGGTAAAAATGTCGGAAATTAAGCAGCAAATCGTCGTAATTACAGCAGAAATACTTTTAGCCAAAACTGGGGAGATTTTGATCAACTGTACTGAACCATAGAAGCCCTTTGAATCAAAAGGCTTGAGAACCTTAATCTCTAATAACGCTCAGCCTAAGTCTAGGAAACCATGTAAAGGTTTAATGTAAATTATGCAATTTACTCACTTAAAGCCCAAGTACATGAACTGCAGCCAAAGCCAAGACAGCGCAAGCATCAGCACCATGTTAGGAAAGGCAAAACCGAACCAGCTGGCAAAGTTGATCACGTCATTGTTGTCTGGGAAAATCCTGTAAAAAAGTGCAAATGTGTGTGCATTTTATAATTTGGCTCCAATACTAGATGCACAGAATGTTTATTATTATCAAAACAATGAGAGTATGTTTTTTTTAATCAACTATATTATCATTAAAGAAATGATGCAATGCAGATCAGAGTCATAACAGGATACTTGACAAACATACTCATCCATCTGGCCCTTGAGAATAAGATTTGGTGTGGTGCCCGTTAGGGTGGCAGTTCCTCCAATGCTGGCAGAGTAACACACAGACAGACTCATTCCTTTAAAGAGACGAAGGTACTTCGCTTCACGTTCTTTCCTCCTGCTTTCAGAAAGTGAATTGATTCTTGCCTCCAGATCTGGATTGTCTGTCAAGATTAAGAACAGTTGTTTTAAGTTTTAAGATTGTGCTTTATTCCACTGATTAAGATTGGTTCGAAGTGGAAATGCTGTATTTTGTTTCTCTCATTCTAATCTACAAAGAATTTACATTATAAAACTGTCCCAAAATCAGTTAAAACCATACATTAAACACTGGTTCATTGGTTTACAAGATCAAACACCTCTAAACAGAATGTTTCGAAACCTAAAAAGTTTGACATAACAACGTTTCATTTGCTAAAACCACATCAAACATTTGTAAAGGTTCTGAAGCCTTGTGAGATATTGAGATAATGTAAAAGTTAACAACATAAACATAAGTGTCAACATGTCAGACATACTGTTGGGTTTGTCTCCAGAGTTACTGTCCAAAGGATGTTTGATGTTGACTTCGGTCAGCTCAAACGCTTGATTATCTTGGCCTTCCCTCAGCTCTTTCTCATCAGAGTCTCCTTCTGTGGCGCTGAGCTGTTCAAGAACAGCTTGAGAAATGGGCAACATCATGGCTGTGGTGGCCGTGTTGCTGATCCACATGGAGAGGAAGGCTGTTACGATCATGAACCCCAGCATCAGCCTGCAGAAGAAATCAAATAAACAGGTGTGAGTGTGCGACTGAGATGAAGTGATGAAGTGATTTCATTGTGTGTGATCTTACAAAGCAGGCCGAACTCCAACTATCAGGAGGACACTCAGAGCGATGCGCTTATGGAGATTCCAGTGCTCAACAGCTATAGCCACCAGCAGACCTCCAATAAACAGCATGTTAGTGTCCTTTAGGTACTGAACACACACCTGAAACACAAAGTAACACACTCAATATCATATTTAGTTCTGGTCAACATGGGTTGGGTTCATAAGGCAATAATAGCCTGTTTTGATCAGTAAGATCGAAATGTTAAGAAAAGTAAGAAGCTAAGAAATTTTGAGTTTAAGTAAGCAGAACTGTCCGATTTTAGTTTTGTACTCATACATTTTAAGTGCTCTTAACTTAAAAAATCTGAGTACCAGTAAGCTAATTGTGTAAGTGTTCTCTCAACTTAAATATTTCTAGTTGTTGAAACTTGGCCAGCTTTAATTAGCTTGTTTAGTAAATGTTAACTTGCTAATCGATAACACAATACTCTGATAACATTAGCATAGAATAGCAATTGCTGAATAAATATATACCATAGTAGGCTCAAACCAAGCCCAAGCTTCACTCATCAAACAAAAAAGATTTATGTAACACTTAATTTAAGATTTTACTCCGCCTTTCGAGTGTCATGGCAAAGCATGCTGGGAAATCCCAACCCAGTTTCAGTTCAATTTAAGTTTATCTAAATTAAAAGAAAAAAGTTAATGAAACTCAAAACAATTAAAAAATTCAGATTAAAATGTGTTACTTTTGTGAACTTAAAAGAAAAGGAAAGTTCTAAATACTCATTAAAGTTCTTTTGATTTAATTAATTTGTTTAATTTAGGTTTACCCTACTAAACTTAAATTAAACCAATTCATTATTTTGAGCATTAGGGTTTACAGTGCACAGTGTGTATCATACAGAGACACCAAACGGACATGATGAAAAAATATATTTCAATGCTTGTGTTCTCATGCAAAACCTTTGCATTCAACCCAAACAACTGCATTCCCTCCCAAAACATCTGAGATGAAAATAATATGAGAAAATCTAGGTAACACTTTAATTCCATAGTCCACTTTAGACATTCGACTAACTTTAAGTAAACGCTACCAGTCAAAAGACTATTAGAAGACTTTTTGCTTACTGAGAGAATACAAAAGTTTTGGGAGTGAACGCAAAAGCATTGAAGTATAAATTGTCCCTCTATCTAATATTTTTCCCATGCCCATGTCCTCTCAGTGTTCAATAGTTTACTATTGACTGCCTGATCATTTTCAAAAAGACATTGTGAAACTGTATGCAGTACAAAATGGTAAATGCTTCAAAAAGTAGTTAATAGCAGTAGTTTAATTCAATTTTGTGTAGAAATGTTTTGGCAATCTGAGAAAGACAGAAACCTTTGGAAGTTGGAAACCTTAGTTAAGTTGAGAACATTGCATTATGGGCCATGGCTTTATTTCTTTATTGACAGACTCATTAGACTGAGTATCGAAAATCATTGAGGGATGAAACGATAAGGAATATAAAGATATATAAAGATTAAAGAATATAAAGATTACAGTCTGTCTGGTGACATTCTCTAAGGTGTTCATAAAAACCGCTTTTATGGCTCATAAAGTTCTCAAATCATTAGAGATAATGATTGTACAAATAGATCTCATGCTGATGTAGTTAAATCTCTCTGGCCATGTGATCTGTCATTACTTTAAAGGGGTTTTCCATGCCTTTTGAGCATGCGACTGTAAAAATAAAACCAATCATCTCTGATTGCATATTTATTTAACAGTTATTAAATGAATAGTTTGCTTGTTATGTTTAGGTGTAGATAGATAGATAGATAGATAGATAGATAGATAGATAGATAGATAGATAGATAGATAGATAGATAGATAGATAGATAGATAGATAGATAGATAGATAGATTGATTGATTTTTTTTAAAGAAGAAATATTTATTTATAAAAAATGTTTTTTTAAACAATACTTTTGAAGACTCCATGATGCCCATCATGGGGAAGAGGACGACTGGCAGCAGGGCGGTGACGGCCAGCGGCATGCACTCTGTACACCAGTACAGCGCCATCAAGATGATGGCAAAACCACATCTTGCCTCCTGAACAACAGAAAAGTAATTTATCTCAAAAGGTAAGTGAATACATTACCTATTTAGTAGGACACATTTCTGTGGAAGAGAATTATTGGATTTGAATTGGATTCATTACACATCTAAGATATGATCTCAGGTCAGTGGCAATCCACTCATCTTGGGTTGTAAAAGGGGAGGAAAAGGTGGGATTTGATCCTATCTCTTACATAAAGGTTCCAGGGGTCGCTACTCTATCTCTTGAAGACCTATTTAGACACATCTATCATTCTCAGAATGCTAATAAAAGTAACCCTTGACCATAAACGACCATAAACAATTTTTAATTCATTTACTTTTATGGATGCTTTTATGTTATTGAGGAATTTTGTTATTTGAGAAAAGGCAGTGTTATGTGTTTAACCCTGTAAAATCTGAAAAAGTCAGTTGTTTGTAATGGAACAGTTTATCGAACCTTTAGGCAATCTGGTGCCGTTTCTGATATTCATTTTGCTCAAATTAAAGATGATAGTAACAGTTGTCACTCTATATCTCAGAATAATATATCTTAGTATGATGAAAGTTTATGATGAAAGTTCTGTATTTTGTGTTTTAATTTTGTGTGTGTGTTTGTTGGCCATCCAATGCAAAACAATGATGATTGAGTATCAATTTTTTGAAAAATAATGTATTGATAATGAAATAAAATAAGATCATTCAGTACAGTAAAAGTTGATCTTGATATAGTAATGCCAATCTAAAAGGTATTCTTGAGCTTACTTTATAAAATTAGAAAAGATTTCAAACACAAAAATTATACTAAAAGGTATTTTACTTGCTTAAATATGTATTAGATTGTGTACAACAAGTTTCTGATCATTTAAAGGCCTTCAAATTCTGCAAATCAAATGATATTTGTTTTAGAAATTATGAGTTAAAATGTAATTTAATAAATTTAAACATCTTCTGTAAGGCATGTGTGAAGAAATACCAAAAATAATTAGAAAAGCAATAGTTTTGCCACTTTAGAGGGTCTTGAATGTCTGATAATTCTATTTTATTATCATTATAATTTCAATAATTGATTGAAATAGAGAATGGAGTTTTGTGCATTATTTCTTCAGCTGCAGTTCTCGAGGTCAGAGTAACGCGGCTCAAGATGTTCAGTAACTGTGGGCCACATGGCTTCTTTTTCTTTGTTTGTGACTTTGGGATGACCTCCGCAAGCTGTGTAAATATAGAGAGCAGTAGGGGTTTCACCCATAATTCATCTGCTGAAGAGATTTTTTTCCTATCAATCTTCCGATGTCATTGTCATATTTCACCTATTTCATTTAGGTTTCATTTTTCATTTAGATTAATTTGGCTGTTAAAAATTCACACAATTTTTGTTAACATGGTCAATAGATTTTCCACATTTCCACAAAATACTGCAGATAAACACTTACCGGAGCTTGGATGACCAGCGGCAGTGGCAATATAAGAAGGGGGGTGATGAAGATGATCAGGTAGTTTCTGTGAAGCCATATCCAGCGTAGAACGACTGCAACGTTTTCAGGGATCCTTGGAAGTCCCATGTCTCCTGTCCCTCAGCTGCAGATGTCAGGTATGTTGAATGTTGAATGGAGAGCAGATGTTGGGAACACAGCAAAGAAGGTTGAGTGTGATCAATGTGTTTATAGGCATCGTCACAAAAGAAAAATTAAACATTAACTGTGTGAACAAGGGGAGGGTAAAAGAGATGGCAAACAAAAAAGATTAACCCTTTTGTTATCTTTTTCTAAACCCACAATTCATTGCATCGTTGAAACACTGACTCATGGATATATTAAAAGCGCATCTGAACTTTTCACACTGCCAATGTCCTCATGGAAGAGCAGAAATCACTGTAATAAGCGCTTTTTACTCCCGAGATATGCAAAGAATGTGTCACTGTTCTCTTCTGGGAAAATGAAATATAGGAAATATGTAGGAAAATAAAAATGCCATTGTGCTGGTTTGTAAAGTCATTCCCCTATGAGTTGTTTGGACAAAATCAATCAAAGATTAATTAAACAACAAAACACTTTACGGGAAGAGTCTTTTAATTAACATTGGCTAATGCATTAGGTTCACTATCATGAAAGAATACTATATTTTCTACAGTATCTGTCAGGTTTGTTGAGAGCGAGGACTCAATTGCAGGGAGGACAGGGTTTTATTCAAAAAATAAATCAAAACTCAAACATAAACCTCCCCGAGTGGGGGGAAAGTATAACAAGACTCGAATGACTAGAAGCACGACATGACTTGACTTGACTTGACTTGACTTGACTTGACTTGACTTGACTTGACTTGACTTGACTTGACTTGACTTGACTTGACTTGACTTGACTTGACTTGACTTGACTTGACTTGACTTGACTTGACTTGACTTGACTTGACTCGACTCGACTCGACTCGACTCGACTCGACTCGACTCGACTCGACTCGACTCGACTCGACTCGACTCGACTCGACTCGACTCGACTCGACTTACTGACAGGGAGTGATGACAAAATAAAGACAACGAACCGACACAGTACAGCAGACATGAGGGGACTAAATACACAGGAGGAAATGCAATTGAGGAGAAACACAGCTGGAATAAAGTCAAACTAATTACAATGAAACAAGACGGGCGGGGTAACAAACAAGACGTGAACATGAAGCCAATTACACAAAGACGACGCGCAGGTGGTGTCAACCAAACTGCGCGTGACAAAACACAAGCACGCGGCCGATGGGATGCGAACCGCGTGCCAAACATAAACACACGGACCAGAGGAGGCGCGGCTCGCGCAACGCTTGAAACCGCGCCCACTCACAAGACGTAGAGCTCGCAAGAACGAGTGTAAACACCTGTTCTCATGAGCTCACAACAAGGACGAACAAAACGAGTTACGAATGCCCGAATCCCGATCCAAAACCGAAACTAGACAAGACCAGTCTCGGGATCAGACATCATAACCCGCACATAAGACGTTACACAGACAAGCGCGCGCACGGCTCGAATACTCGAAGCCATGCGCACACACATCAGACACGAGACAATACGGTAGTGTCAGAGCTCTGCCACAAAACCAAGAAATGACTAGACTGAATGTGGCAGAACCCTGACAGTATCTATAATTCTTTTACTGTTAATGAAATTACAGTAGATTACAGTCTTAGAAGCTAAAAAACAACAACAATAGAAATAGAAAACAATAAAATCAAGTAAATGCATTTTTTTTTAAAAAGGAAAGAAAACAAAAGTGAGCCCTTTTCTTACTGAAACAACTTTGCAACGCTAGATGGGGATTGTAGCCTGTTTTAAAATCCATCAAATTAGACAAAAAACAACACAGCAGTATCATTAATTATAAAAATACTATCGTAAATTGTTCATTTATGTTCATTCACAATACATTAATGTAAATGTACACAAATGTCAATGTATTTGTCACATGTGTGCTCTAGACTACATTTCCCAGCATCCCTTCTGGTTCTTACCTGCACTCATTCAGCCATCACCTGCACCTGTCACCAAGTACTAGCCATCTAGAGCACTATAAAAGCACACTCCACATTCACAGCTATCTGTGTGTTGTCACAGAGGCTGATGTGGAGGCCAATCGTAGGTCCTTTTCCACAGAATTGAGGGCCACTCTTAAACTGTGTTATTTTTTGGTCTGTTTGTCTCAGGTCAGTTTTGCTGTGATGGTTTTCTACACTGACAGTAATCACTAGCCATCTATGGAACTATAAGAGCATACTTCACATTCACTGACTGTCTGGTGAACTACAAGGTTTACAGACTATTCTCCTACGATTCCCCAATGATTCTCCAATGATCTTCTACCTGCTTCTTGTCTCTCCATTTATCTACACTGATTCCTCTCAATTCCAGTAAGCCTCAACCCTTACCAGTATGCGTACTTGTCTGGACCATCCGCATCTCCATGATTTCCAACTGCAATACAGTAGAGACTTCTATTACTATCCCATCTTTTTCCACAACCTGCTATATTCATGTTTAATTACCTGTGTGCTTGTATCCTAAAGCTGCATTAAACCGGTGTTTTCACATTACAGGCTGGTAACCGACTAGTCTGTGAATTCCCTTACACTATAAGTTTATGTAAAAATGAACATTAACCCAAATGCTTTAAAGTATGTTAACAAATTGTACCTTATTTTGAAGTATTGTGTTGTTTTTATGCTATGCAGTTTTCAGTTTATATTTGTATTGCCTCTTGTTTTATATTTGTTTGTTTGAAGAAACAGAACACTGGACCAAGAGCAGATTGTAATATGGATATCCCAGCTGTTCACTGCCGTCTCCTCACCCAGAATGAAACTTTCAGGTATAACAGGTTGTAACCGAGGCCAGCGAGTAAGATCTGTGCAAGTAAACCTCACTCCTCTGATCTCAAGAGGCACACTAACTGGTCTTTGTTAGTGTGTCTGCCTCCCATGTCGGAGACTGGAATTTGGCTGGAATTTTTCTCTTCTCCTTCCTTTTCATCATCTTCTGACATGACAATAATAATTAGAAATGTTTGAGTATCAAATCAGTGTATTAGAATGATTTCTGAAGGACAATGTGGCTCTGAAGACTGGAGCAATGGTCCTCAAAGTTCATCTTTGCCATTACAGGAAGAAATGACATTTTAAAATATATCCAGATATATTGTATAACAGTTGTATATTGAATATTTCTCAAAATTACTGTTTTCCATTATTTTTGATTGAATAAATTCATAAAACACTTTTTTATTTTGATGGCTTACCATATTTTCCCGCATATAACCCGCGGGTTATACCAGATTTCACAAACCCCACAGGGGGTGCGGGTTATATAAGGGTGCGGGCTATATACATTTTTTTTTTTTTATACATGTAATAATATTTTTGCGATATTTTCTTTCTTGCGAGTGTTGTTGTCTCTGGCCCTTCCTCTATCACTCTGACCTCTCAATCATGCAAGAAGATGACCAATAATGATTTTTAAAAAATGGATCACTGTTTGTTGTATTTTTGTACTTGTTGAACTTTTCATTTTCTTTTGCATAGATGTTTTGTACATTTTACATTTTACAGTTTGACATTTACAGCTCCATAACTTCACTTTTAAAAATTCTGTTTTATATAGTCTTGTGCAAGAGCAATATGCCTTTTATTTTACTTTTCACAGAACTAAGATAAGGGTTAATGAATGTTGCATACAAAATTCATTCTTTTTGTGAAACACAATTCATGCATAAGAATTATGTTCTGTATTACCGTAATAAATTCATTACTGATGAACAGATCAGCCAATCCTGTGATACGCCTGATAATCTTCGGTTCAGTACAGACACTTTTATCAACATTAATTAGTCATCTTTACAGACTTTGAACTCTCCATTTATAATTAAGAATTTAATTTCCACATTAATTCTGGTCATTCAATTAAGAATGGCCAGTTTCGTCTTTGAAGCCCATTGATCAACACAATGAAAGTATTTCATCTATTATAACTAATATGTGCTAAAGTTCCAACATATAGATTTGTTCAAAGCTTTGATCTTCTTTTAGCAATTCTGTTCCTTAAAGATAAAGCTTTTGTGTTACATAATCTCACTTCCACAACCTTTGGAGTGTATGTACTGAGTAATGTGAGGACAGCTTCCAATAAAACCTTAACTTTACTCAAATACTACAGTTTCAAAGACTCAGTATGCCTTTTACATTGATATTAAATGCAATTCATGTTACAGTGTCAGGTTGAATAGGTTCCTTCCAGGCACCAAGAATCCATAGATACTGCTCTCGTTTTACAAGGTTATAACAACAGTAGCTTTATGGAGTTGTTGAGCATTGATCATCTTTAGTACATTGAGCTTTGATGCTGGATCTTGATTGCGGCAGGACTCTGTGGTCATCATTATGGCTGTCTAACAGATACACGTCTTCTAAAACAGTTGGTTGGGAGATAATCTCAAGGGCATGGCTTCTGAATGCATGAAGCCATGAGGAATCATGAGGAACGTCAAGGTTCTCCTGAGATATTCTGACTACATGACATTTCAATTACAATCAATTGGACAGTGGCCGAGTCAAGATAATACTTTTAATGACAATCTTCCTGGTTCCTGAATTAGCACTTTTATATTTTTTTCAATGACCCACTTATGGATTTTCATCTCAATAAAAGACAAAGTCCATTCATTCTACATTATCATCTAGCTTATACATAGCAAATGTTGCTATTTCTGAATTATAACATCTGGCAGGACATCAAGTTACAGTCTGAAAAGAAAGATCAAGGAACAAACATGATACGAGTTATCTGAGATTCTAAGTTTACTCCAGTACAAATTAACGTAATCATGATACTAAAAAGGAACATAGCTTGATTTTTTTAAACTTCTTTCAGATTAACTTGTCAATTTTTCAGTGTATAGCCTCATCCTACCAGTAAAATCAGATGGTAATGTTTTGTTAATAGAAATACTGTTAAGCCACAGTCATAACCTGAGACAATTTATTCTTATTTTCTGTCTATCAGTGTGGGATTAAAACATTGTAAAAAATCGATACAGTATTTAAAGAAAAGTGTATATTTAAGTTCCAGATTTTTATATATATATATATATATATATATATATATATATATATATATATATATATATATATATATATATATATATATATAATTTGTACAAACAAATGTGCAAATGCAAGTATGTAAATATTACATGCACGACATGTAAGACAACAAAGTGAAATGGGTAAAAAGGTTTACCTAAATATGTCATCATACTTACCCCTATTGATTAATCAGTACGTACAAACAATTGTTTATATTTCTGATGTTATAATCATAATTAAACTTTTTAAGAACAAAAATCTGACCACTGGATTAAGCTAAGTTCTTGTTTCATTTTGTTGGTGTATTAGAGTCAAATGTTTTTACAGAGCGTCCATATCTCCAAAATCACCATACTTTTAGGAATTAAATGTATAAATCAGATGAATGATATACGATCAAAATCCATAAACATTTTTCATGACATAGATAGGGAAAAAACATCTCAAGTTACATATATGCTGTCACTGATGGTCAAGGAAAAAGGACTCGTATGCGTATATAAGAATAATATTTATTAACAAAAGAAACAAACTCGGAACATAACAAAAGAAACACCCATAACACCAAGCAAACACAATATTGAACACTAAGGGGAACAAACGAAGGAACACAGATTTTCAACGAAGGAAAACACATTTTCCAAACAATCACTACATTACAAAACCTTATTACTTACTTTTTTCTGCTTCCACTCACCATCAATGAGATGATACACCGTTTTCCCCCGCATATAATCCGCAGACGCATAACTATTACACCCTCATATAGCTTGCGGGTGTGATATATAAAATGTATAAAAAATGTTATTTATAAACATAAAATGTGTGATATAGCCTGTAGGACTTTTTCCCGTTTTTGCTTAAGGAAGACATTCCTAATGTCAAAACTTTTGCATCAATGTGCCTTTCAATCTTTTGAACAACATACATGTGTGAACAAACGTTTTCAAGAATAAAATACGTGAAGAACAATTTGAGAACAAACTTGTCCGATGATAATCTCAGGTCACTGTTGATGTTAGGGAAATCAAATCTAAAGCCAGAAATGTCTGAAATGTCAGAGAAATCCAGGAAACAATTTCACCATTCCCACTAATACAGGTGTTCATGTGTAGTTTATCAAAGTGTGATTAAATAATAACTGAGTAAAATAATATTAAATAAATAATTAAAAACAACATCCATGTTGTGATTCTTTTTTATTTGGACCTCGAGTGTATAGTCGCCCCCGAACTGCTGTTTGACAGTTAATGCGGCCCTCGGGCTGAAAGGTTTGGAGACCCCTGTGCTAGAACAATAAAAACACTGGAAACAGAGACTGAACCTGACAGAACCGTAACATATGCAACCTGGTTCCCAGTGTCTGAAGAACACCAATTCTGAATGTATGGAAGTTGTGATGTAGCGTCACCAAGTTCATAAATAGATGCCAGAAACGTGTCAAGCGATTCAATTTGCCTGCAGAAGACGCCCAAGCATAACTGGGGTGTGGAAACACCAACACAGCATTTCGTTTCCCTCTCAGGGATCCAGGTTACATGTTACCTGAGATGTTTCCTTTTGAGTGTTGATGCTATGGGAACTTAAATAGGAACTCCGTCATGAGTCAGCACAGACCGTTGTTGAGCACAGACTCGGACTTAGATCAACCATGATGTACTTGAGAACCTGGGGTTAAATCCACATCCATATTGAAAAACCAGATGAATGTGTACAGGGAGGACCAAGTCCCCTCAGCACATACACCATGAAGAGATTCACCCTTAGCAAGGGACTTAGAAGAGGCCCAATGAGAGAAGCACTGCTTGGGAACCGCATTTCTGCTATTGCGACCACCAAAACAGACCAGAAGCTGAGAGGATCTATGCGACTGGCCGGAGCAGGGGACATAGATCCTCAAAGCACAGACAGGACATAAGAGTTGCAAAGTTCATGGTCTTGCACCTCTCGAGGCAGAAAGAAGAAAGCCTACAAGACAACTGGCTGACCAGGAACTTTTGGAATATAGTCTGGTCTAAGGTTCAGTTTAGCTATAACATCATCTGGAGCAAAGTATTAGCAGAAAGGGCCTCCAGGTCCTCTACTCTCTTGAGGGATGTCCCAGGTCCCAGGAGGGAATTCATGACCAACAAATAGGCCATAGTTTCTCTTACCTCAGCAGAAAGACCAGAATCTATGAGCTAGTGCCCCTCAGGTGCCAGATCCAAGGATTTCCAGATTTCCAGCAGGGAATGAAATATCAACCGCTGTACTTAAGAGGTCACGGCTCTGTCATTAAGTTGGCTGAGAAGGAGCCAACTTACTAAAATGCTAATAAACTTAATATTATTATTCTTCTGAGACCCTTATGCATCCCCTCTTACAGCTTTAGTGCTACAAACCCCAAATTTAGAGCAGGCCGGAGGCTAACTGTCAAAAATCAAAAGACTAACTGTCAAAATTCAAATCTAAACACTGAAACTCACAAGAGTCAGCGCAGGGGCGGTTCTATCAACAGTTTCTAATCCAATGAGAATCAGTGATGCTGCCATTCTACCTAATATGGCAAAGGACAGAAAACAGGAAGTGCAACACCTCCCTTCACACGGGATCCTTCCCCACCGCATTCAAGCAGGCTCGAGTAACCCCACTGCTCAAAAAACCCACATTAAACAAATCAATCGTTGATAATTACAGGCCTGTCTCTCTCCTTCCATTCATATCTAAAACTCTTGAACGTGTTGTTTTTAACCAAGTATCTTCTTTTCTATCTCAGAATGACCGGTTGGACATCAACCAGTCTGGTTTCAAGAAGGGCCATTCAACCGAGACGGCATTACTATCTGTCACGGAAGCTCTAAGGAGTGCAAAAGCTGATTCAAAATCGTCAGTTCTCATTCTTTTAGATCTTTCTGCTGCCTTTGACACTGTTAATCACCAAATCCTTTTATCTACCCTCTCGTCACTAGGCATCACCGGAACTCCCCTTCAGTGGTTTGAATCCTATCTCACGGATAGGTCCTTCAGGGTGGCATGGTGTGGGGAGGTCTCCAAAGAATGTCAACTGATCACCGGTGTTCCACAGGGCTCAGTTCTTGGACCACTTCTCTTCACCATGTACACCACATCACTGGGTCCCATTATAGAGGCACACGGCTTCTCTTATTACTGCTACGCAGATGACACTCAGCTCTACATATCATTTCAACCAGATGATCCAACGGCGGCTGCGAGAATCACAAGCTGCCTCGCGGACATCTCGACATGGATGAAAGAGCATCATCTGCAGCTCAACCTGGCAAAGACGGAGCTTCTAGTCTTTCCTGCCGATCCAACCCAACAGCATGATTTCACTATCCAGATCGGTGCCACCACGATTACCCCTTCAAAGTCTGTCAGAAATCTTGGAGTGATCTTTGAGGACCAGCTGACCTTCAAGGACCACATTGCAAAGACGGCTCGATCATGCAGGTTTGCACTGTACAACATCAGAAGGATCAGGCCATTCCTTACTGAGCAAGCTATGCAACTTCTGGTGCAGGCCATGGTCATTTCCAGACTGGACTACTGCAACGCTCTTCTGGTTGGGCTTCCTGCAAGTGCAATCAAACGCCTACAACTGATCCAGAATGCAGCAGCTCGTCTGGTATTCAACCAACCGAAAAGGTCTCATGTCACACCACTCTTCATCTCGCTACACTGGCTCCCTCTCTCAGCACGCATCAAATTCAAAGCACTGACTCTTGCATACAGAACTTACACAAACTCAGCACCTTCATACTTCCATTCATTGGTACAACTCTACACACCTACCAGAAACCTTCGATCGATCAATGAGCGGCGACTCGTGGTTCCATCACAGAGAGGAAAAAGAACGATCACAAGAACATTTTCATTCACCACCCCGGGCTGGTGGAACGCCCTCCCTGTCCTCATCCGGAATGCAGATTCCCTGTCGAAGTTTAAAAGACTACTCAAAACGCACCTCTTCCATGAGCACCTAACATGACACACAAACACTCTCTTAAAAAAAAAAATTCCTTTTCTCTATTCCCCATGCTTGTGCTACTTGTGTTCAAAATGTTTGAAACTTTGTATTGTAAGCGCTCTTATGCGTTTTTGTATCCTTTGGACAAATGTCTTCTATATTCCTCAAATTGTAAGTCGCTTTGGATAAAAGCGTCTGCTAAATGAGTAAATGTAAAATGTAAATGTAAATGTAAAAATAAAAAAGAATAAAAAAGAAACAATATTTCAACAACAGAAATTATTCTGATACCAATTTACAAATACTACATTTAAACTGACTATTCAAATTTCTTATTCCTTCAATTATTTCAGCACTTTGGTCAGCACGTCTGTCATATGAACTAAACAAACTTTTTCACATCTTTTGATGCAAATATTTCTGTAGTGGCTTTGAAGACCATCCTCTAACAGGGTCTATAGCTCAGGGCTTTTATACATAGTAAAATAATGTTTAAAGTGTTAGAAATCTCTATTTTTCTCTTTAGGCTGTTAGAGACTGAACTGAACATCGACCATTTCAATTCAAACATCCAATTTAGTTGCTCAGACAGTGAAATCAATAGTAGCCAACTCAATAGTAGTTCGATGCTATATTTAGGTCACAGAAAACTCACGCTTATTACCGTCCTATTAGCCTTATACATTTCAGACCTCATTTAGTTACATCTTTAATAAAATATATTAACTTTATATCAGCGTAGGTTTAGTCGTAAAATGCAGGCCTACATGTACGGTAACAGGGCAACTTTGTAGTAAACATTGATTCTTTCAGACTAAACAAACAGGGGGATGGGTGACTTTTGGAACCATCGATCGGCACAGATGTCTGAACTGTCCTCTGTCGTTCTTTCACACTGGTGTTTCTAGAGCAGTTTAGACATTCACTGCTGACAGATGTGGTATTAATAATGAAATTTGTGATTTTATTATCCCTTGTTTTGGCGACTTCTTTCGCTGCGGAGGGTAAGTGCCGCACAAACTGCTGCATTATTATTAGACTGCCGGTTTATTCTCATTGTGTTTCAGAAAAATACAATATTTTTGCTTTTTCCACAGAATCATGCATGGGACGCTGTCAGAGGGGCTTCGATCCTACAAAGAAATGCCAGTGTGATAGAATTTGCAAGTACTATGGAAGCTGCTGCGAGGATTTTGACAGCACTTGTCGGACAAAAAGTAAGAACTTAATGCACATTCAGGTAATAAGTTGTAATTAATAAAAATAAATAAATATAATTAACGTCAAACTTTTATTGATGTAGTTTAATACATACTTCAGTTCAAATGTTTGAAGTCTGTAAGACGTTTTTTAAAGGAGTCACTCAGGGTTACTACGGCTGCATTTATTTGATTAAAAATATAATAACAATAGTAATATTGTGATATATTATCAGGCTTATATGTAGGATGAAGGTGCGAAGACAAGGATGAAGGGTACACATTATTTGACATAGCCAAGAATACAAAGCAGTATTGACGAGAAGCGACACGGACTAAGACAAACACAGGGCTTAAATACACAGAGGATGATTAGAGGAAAGGGAACAGCTGACATGACTAATCAGGTAATTAATGATGAGACGGGTGATACTGATGACACGGGGAGAAAACAATAGGGACCTAGTAGGTAAACACAACAATCACGAAGACAAGGAAAGCAAAACCACGACAATTACACTGCCCAGTCGAAAAAGAAAAAAGATACAGGTAAAGATGCTATTTAGATTTAAATAGTAAAATGCTTAAGAGTCTATGGCCAAATCGTTATTGGGGTGATTAGTATGTTTCTAGCATTTTATATGTTTGGCAACCATTCTTCTAATTCTTATTGATGGAGAGTGTAGCTTTTAATCTCTTAAACAATCATACAGGAAGACACATGACTGCACATTTTCCAGAATGACAATGTCAAGATTCATCAGGCTCAAATTGTGAAAGAATATGAATTCACACATGAATTGGCTCCTCTGAGTCCAGACTTTAAACTCTTTATAAAAGTCTTTGGGTTGTGCTGGAGTGACTTTGCAGAGTGCTGGACTCTTGCATTGTCAATACAAGAGCTTGACCAAAAATTAATATATACAACATTTATTTCTATCAAGAGGTGTGTTCAATTTAGGTCAAAGTCTCCTGGAATATGGCCATTTGTCTATTGAAATCCAAGCCGCATATTTAACAAAAACTCTCTTTTCTATTTGAATGTATTTTAAAAAGTAATTTATTCCTGTGAATTTTTCAGCATCATTAGTCATATCTTGAGTGTCACATGATATCATTCAGAAATCATTAAAGAAAATGTTGAGAATCTTTAAAAACTGGTATTTTTTAACATATTTGAAAATGTTGATATTTGAAAAGTCTTTTGTCACTTCGTAAAAAAAATTGTTTGACAGCAAACTGATAGTGTACATTTAAATGTACTGAATGTTCTAGTTAGCTTGTTAAAGCTGAAGTGTGTTTCTGTCTAACTTTTGCATTGATCTTGAGCAGCTTGAGCAGTCCTACACAATAACACTGGCTTATCTAATGGTGTGAGATGGGGAGGGGCTTTCTGTTTGCCTGACCATTGACAGATGAGGGGAGTGTTACGAAACATGTTTACAATAAAGTTTTGCAACAATTATTTGCACTTTTGGCTCTTTGTGGACTTAGACAATAAACTTTTTTTAAACAGTGCCAGTAGTTATTACATTTGTCTACTAACAATGTATATATGACAACTTTGTCTTTTCCAATACATCATAAACATTACTACCAAATTCTGCATTATCATTTTCTCAAATTATGCATTGTTCAATGGCGTTCCATGATGAAAATTACAGTACTTGACTACTTTTTTTAAAGCCAATTCTTTTGCTATGTCATAAATACACACAATTAAATCGCATTTTCACACTTTTGTCATTTTTTAACTTAACTAAATAACTGTAAAAACTCAAAACACACAAACATGCACAATAATACAAAAGAAAAAAAACTACATGAATCAACCAGAATAATGTCAGCGTTCTGTCACAGTCTTTTTGTGTTCTTTCAGTTTCCCCGTGTGCTTATTTGTTTCTATCCCAGTTACCTGTGTCCTGTTAATCATCTCGTCACTTCCCTTTTGTTTGGTCATGTATTTATACCCTGTGTTCTCCTTCATTTTCTGTCCGTTCTTGTCTGTGTAAAGTTGAGTGTGTTGCTAAATTCCCCCTAGTCTCAAGAGTTTTGTCATTAAAACACATTTATCTTGAATGTCCTTTTTTGTCCTGTTTGCACGCATGCACTGTGACAAATAACAGTGTGACAAACCATTTCTCCGTTTGTTTTCAAAATAATCCAGAAACCACCTGTTTAAAAGATAAGAATAAAGATAAAAAATATTGGCCTGAAGAATCCTGAAGTTTGCCAGCAGTTGTTCTTTTGAGGCATAAATATTAAAAAAAAATTAAAAAAAAGTTTACAGCTTGATTGGAAATGATGCACAATAAAATAAAAATTTCACAGTTGATATTTACCATGATGCCTTGATTTAGCTTTTTTTTCTTCATATAACACGTCTCTTATCTCAAACTTGCACTTCACTGATTATGTCCTTGGTAAACATGTACAATAAACTGATAAAACTTCATTACTCACAAAATTGTTTTGGAAGAAGTGACGACTGGGGCATAGTGAAAATGTAATGTATGTAGAATATATATATATTATACATTATATATTATATATATATATATATATATATATATATATGTGTGTGTGTGTGTGTGTGTGTGTGTGTGTGTGTGTGTGTGTGTGTGTGTGTGTGTGTGTGTGAGATATATACATATATATACATATACACACACATTCATGGCCAAATTTATTGGCACCCTTGACATTTTTCTAGATAATTGCTCACAGAAAAGTATTGCATTAACACGTTTTGCTATACACGTTTATTCCTTTTGCGTGTATTGGACCAAAACAAAACAAAAAGGAGGAAAACAGCAACTTTCACATAATTTCACACAAAAGTCCAAAAATTGTCTGGACAACATTGTTGGCAACCTTTCAAAATTGTGGATAAATAAGATTGTTTCAATCATGTAATGCTCCTTTAAACTCACCTGGGGCAAGTAACAGGTGTGGGCAATATACAAATCACACCTGAATTGTGTGTCTGTGTGTGCCACACTAAGCACGCAACATTATAAAGACGTTTGCAATTCATGACACTATAGCTAATCTCCCTGGACATGGACGAAAGAGAAAAATTGATGAAAGGTTGCAATCAGGATAGATGGTGGATAAGCAGCCAACAAGTTCAATAAAAAAACAAAAAAATAAAGCTGTCCTGCAGGTTCAGGGTGCATCAGTGTCAGCGCGAACTATTCATTGAAATTTGAATCAAATGAAATGCTATTGCAGGAGACCCAGGAGAACCCACGGCTGACACAGAAAAAAAACCCATAAAAATTAAGACTACACTTTGCCAAAATGTACTTGAGTAACTTAAAGTCCTTCTGGGAAAACGTCTTGTGGACAGATGAGACCAAGAAAGAGCTTTTTGGTAAAGCACATCATTCTACTGTTTACCAAAAATGGAGGCCGACAAAGAAAATATCACAGTACCTACAGTCAAATATGGAAGAGGATCAAAGCTGTTTTGGCTTTATTTTGCTGCCTCTGGCACGGGTGCCTGGACTGTCTGAAAATCTGGGGATTACCAAAGGATTTTGGGTCGCAATGTAGGGCCCAGTGTCAGAAAGCTGGGTTTGCGTCTGAGATCATGAGTCTTCCAGCAGGACAATGTACTTCATGCTTCAATGTACCCAAACATACTTCAAAAAACACCCAGAAATGGATGGCAACAAAGCATTGGAGAGTTCTTAAGTGGCCAGTAATGAGTCCAGATCTAAATCCCATTGAGCACCAGTGGAAAAATCTTAAAATTGCTTTTGAGAAAAGGCGCCCTTCCTATATGAGAGACCTGGAGCAGTTTACAAAGGAAGAGTGGTCCAAAATTCCAGGTGAGAGGTGTAAGAAGCTTATTGATGGTAATAGGAAGCGACTTCAGTTTACAAATGTTTAGCTAGTTTTGTGTGAAATTGTCAAATTAGCTTTTGTTCCTCTTATTATTATTTTTTGTTAATGCAATACTTTTCTGTGAGCAATACTTGATTTACTGGAAAGATTTCAGGGGTGGCAACAATTTTTGCCATGACTGTATAGAAACATAAATTTATATACATAAAAGTCAGTAACAAAATTAATGATAACATGTTGTAATAATTCAATGTTTTAAATTGTTCCTCAGTTGCTCGTGGTGACATGTTTGATGTGCCTGAGGAGGATCTGACCTCTTCAGTGACACCGACAGAACAACTGAATGTGACCTTGACCACCTCTCTGCCCCCTACCACAACAACTCCCACTCCTGTGTCTCCTACATCTCCACCCGATCCACACGCCGTCACCTGTAGCGGCCGTACCTTTGACGCCTTCATGCAGCTGAAGAATGGCTCAATCTATGCATTCAGAGGTGAGTTAACAGATTGAATGCATTCTCTATAGCTTTTTCTCGTTTCAATCACAGTTTGCCTAACCAAGGCTCTATTCATTTGTGTTCCAGGAGACTATTTCTTTGAGTTAGATGACCGATCCGTCATGCCTGGGTATCCCAAACTCATCAAGGATGTCTGGGGCATCTCCGGTCCTATTGATGCTGCTTTCACACGCATCAACTGCCAGGGGAAAACGTACATATTCAAGGTCTGTTTACTGATTTGATTTCATATTAAAGAGGACCTATTATGCTTTTTTTATATTTGCAGCTTTCTTTAGTATGTAGTGTTGCTGTTTGAGCATGAAAAAGGACTGCAAATGAGAAGCTTCATAGAGATAGGAACAAAACCGAGCGTTCCTGACTGGCTGTGAAGAGAGGAGCTGCAACAATGTCAAATATGTGAAAATTAACATTCAAGCATGAAAACCTATTCTAGTAGACTCTAGTTCTAGTGTAAAATGGCATAGTGTCTTTTTTAAGGGTTCAATTAGTACTTTTTTCACATCTATATATTTATTAAAAGTTCTGTAAAAATAATGCCTTTCATATACACAGTTGAACGACTTAGACCTAATCTACGACCTCATTCAACTTTGAATTAAAATTTATTTACTAAAGATTTTTTTATTTTGGTGGGGGATGGGTAACAAAACAGGAAATGATGTCATAAAGAGGACCCCTACAGACCCTTATGACTAGGTGTCAAGGTATAAGTCTTCTAAAAAAACGTTTTATGACAAGGTTAGTTTAGGTTGTAAAAATGTCATCTGGTGCGACTCTCCAAAAAACTGCAAATAATTCATGATATTGTAAAAATAACTTACTTTTTTGGGAATATAATTACATGTTTTCTGAAGTACTCAAGGTGTAAGAGAAATATGGTATTACTTTTTACTCAATGGTCACACCATGTGACATTTTAACTTTTATTAAAAATGATATGCTATAAGATTTCTGAGTACTTTTCTAAGAACCTGGCACATTTGTTTTTACCAATTTTTTTTATTTGTTATTTATCATGGACACATATATGTCACTGACCAAGAAGTTAGTTTAATGAAAACTAAAATATTAAGAGCAAAATCTCAAAGGTTATGTCACTTCATACTGAATCTCAGGGCAACAAGTACTGGCGTTTTGATGGTGACGTCTTGGATGAAGATTATCCAAGAGACATATCCGTGGGCTTTGAGAAGATTCCAGATGATATTGATGCTGCATTTGCAATCCCAGCTCCAGGTCATCATGGGAGGGAAAAAGTGTATTTTTTTAAAGGTATGAAAAAGTCAAATGAAGGTCATAATAGATAGCTGTGGAGATCATGTATTTTTATGCCAAAACCAGGAAATTATTTAGCATTTTAGCACATCTGGTTCCATCTTTCACAGCCTTGTGTTTATATTCACTATTCAAAAGTTAAACATTTATGGAAAATGTTTTTCTTGAACAAAGACTGAAAAAGTTATCGGAATCTTACACTGTGCTTGAACAGCCATTTGTAAATTACTTTATAATTGATTATTAATTTTTTTAAAATAAGGTTTATACATAGTTTCTATGACAGAGTTCAAGCTAAATCTCTTCATCACTACTGGAGCTGCCAATATTAAACAACAAGCACAAACTAGACAAAACTTTCGACGCACTCAGTGTCAGAATTCACTCACTCGTGTTCATTCGCTCACTCAAGTGAACTATATTATTGAAGTAATGTAGGGAATAGTGAATGAAAGTAGAGGGGGCGTTTTGAAAACAGTCTTAGTGATGGTGACATTGAAGTCATCCAACTAGTTTATAGCCTTTATTTAGCTTTTACTTCTACTTTTTACTTTAAAAAATATCTAGTTTATTTTTTCCATAACAATCCAAAAGCCAAAGGAAAAACTATTGGGTTTTTGTTGAGGGAATCAGTTTGAAACTGACTTAACAGTTGGCCTTCAAAAATACGTCATCACTGCAGCAATGAAATATGGTTGTGCATCTCATGCAATGGATTTGGATAATGGATATTGTTTTCCTTTGTCCCACAGGGGACCAGTACTACCAATATGAGTTCAAACACCAGCCTTCCCATGAAGAATGTGTCAGCATGACCAAGTCTTCGCCCTCTGTTGCCTTCACACGTTATACAAACCTGTACTGTGACTTGGATAACGTGTTTGCTCTGCTCTTTCAAGACCGTACGTTTGCATGCATATCTTGTTAAGCAGAGGGATCAATAAATGTCGATTTGCTGAAATGTTCCCTGTCCACCCAGTTCAAGGGCATCACAAAGGGCCACGCTTCATTTCCAAAGACTGGATTGGCATCAAACCTCCTATTGATGCTGCGATGGTTGGCCGATTATATGTAAACCCTGGTCCCTCACCGTCTCCAGCCAGCAGCCGGAGCAGAGGCCGAACCGGACGGAGAAAGAAGACCAGGGGTCGAGGAGCCAGAGTGAGCCGCTCGCTGTTCTGGGAAGACTTCGGATTGGACTATGAAGAAAGGTTTGTTAATAATTGAGGTTTACTAAGAGTATATTTCTACAGTAGATGTTTAGATTATATGTATTATTGTGCGTTTTAAAGTTATTATGGAGCAGAGAAGCGTGGAAAGAATCAGAAAAAGGGCCGTGGAAGACGTCCGTCTATCTTTGACATGAGCTACGAGCCGATGGACTACATTGATGTGGAGGTCGTCCAAGAGAAGGCCACACCTGTGCAGAACGTCTACTTCTTCAAGAAAGGTACGGTACTTCAGGTCATGATACTTCAGGATCAATCCAAAACGTATTAATGTTAAATTTTCCTTTAAAGGTGCATATTTTAAGAATGGTAACATGTAGGTTTGCATCATTCATTCATTTTAAATAAACATCCTGATTATAAAAGTAAAGGGCAACTTTATGTTTCAATCACAAATGGCAATAGATTTTAAAATTACATGGATTACTGTATTTAAAGAAATGAACAAATTAATACTTTTATTCAACAAGGATGCAACAAGTTGATTAAAAGGGACAATAAAGTCATTTATAATTTTACAGAAGTTAAGTGCTTTTCTTTCAATCATCAAAGAATGATTTACAACTTTTTCTACAAATGTCAGAAGCAGCATAACCATTTTCGATATTGATAATAAGAAATGTTTCTTAAGCAACAAATCATCATATTAGAATGATTTCTGAAGAATCATGTGACACCGAAGACCGGAATGATGATGCTGAAAATTCAGGAATAACACAGGAATAAATTACAGTTTAAAACATAGAAAAAAAAATACATTATTTTAAATTGTAATAATATTTCACACTATTTCTGTTTTTACTGTGTTTTTGATCAAATAAATGCAGCTTTTGTAAGTATAGGAGACAAAAACATTTAAAACATTTTTAAAAAAACTTACTGACCCCAATAAAATGGTAGAGTACGTGATGTTTTAAACGCATTATATTTATATATTTTTCAACATTTTTATTAATATTGTGGCATTTCTCCTCTAGATAAATACTACAGGGTTGACCTGCAGACCAAACGGATTGACTACGTAAACCCTCCTTACCCAAGATCCATTGGCAAATATTGGTTGGGATGTAAAGAAATTAAGGACATGTCAGAAAAGCGATAAAAAAACAAGGTTTCCATATTTGCAATAATAATGAAGATATTAATTTTACTGTTTAATTAGAAGCCATTTATGAGGATTAATCAGTTCTATCAATATTATAGTTGATGCATTATGTTACAGTTATATCTCAAAGGGTTTTGCATGCATTTAGGATAAAGCTTCTGATAAACTTATTAGTATAATATAATAATGAATGAACTTATGAACTGTTCTTGATATTATTATAAAAATGCTGAATAATAATAAACTGTCAGCATAACCAGTATTGTTGTGTTTTCTATTTGTCATGTTTTGATATATGCCTTGTCAACATGGGCATAAAGCCTTTAAGATCTTTAATGTATTTTTCATTAATTTCATTTAATTTGTTTACTGAGATACTCAATTTGTTTTATGCTGACTTTATTTACTTTCTTAATGCATTGAACTGGTCTTATTGTGCAGGATTCATCAGTGAACACAAAAGAAGACTATCTGTGCTGTTTTGAATCTGCTCTCTTACTGTTGAAGCTCAGCAGGACTGGACTCTTAGCATGTTTTTTGGTCACAGGCCCTCTTGAGTTCTCTGCCCAGAGCTCTCTACACTTTTGAAAGTATTTAGCATGACACATGTAATTCAGATCGCTTTAATGTAAAGAGAAACTTTGATTATATTACACTCATATTAACACTATGTCTCTGAAAGATAAAGGCTTTTAGAGCTATCTCTACCAGACGTCAAGGTATTTAATTTAATTGATTACTGTGTGCTGGTCAGCATTTTATAAAAAGAAATAAATAGTGTAAAGTGCAAAAATAAACCTTCTAATCATTCAGGAAGTAAATGGAAGGAAAAATATTTTTCACACGAACCTTTAAAAAATGTGAAGTCTTAGTCTACTATGCATGTCTGAAAGCAAGCTGAAAAGTTAAAGAGATAGAAAAGAGGAAAAGTAAAGAGTATAAGTCTCTTTCTCTCTATCTCAATGACAAGTGCATCCTCTAGCGGCATAAATGTGTGTTTCACCCACAGAGGTATAACCACAAAAAAGTGAGTGAGTGTAGCAGTATAGTATTGAGCATTCACCATTGTTGGGGGAAAGTTACTTTTAATGTAATGCATTGGAATTCTGTGCTACTAATTACTTTTTAAGGAAAGATATAAAATGTGTCAGGATAGACACACACTGGGTCAGGGTCAGAGGGTCAGCACAAATCCAACACTTTCTTATCAAGGTCAATAGGCATCTGCGTAGCTCTTATACTGACCCTCTTGCACTCCCGGAACCAGTGGTTAATGCATGGCACTTCAAATGGCTTGCCTGACCGTGGACAAAAAGGAGGTTGATTATGGACTGAAATGGTGTAAGTTCGGTTACCTGCTGGTGGAGGGAATTTTGTGCATAATTGGCCAAGGTGAGAAACTGGTTTAACTTTACTTTGGGTTCAGATAAAGTAGCTTCATCTTTCTTTACCTTGCAACACCTCCCTTTATGAAGGTTTGCTTCTGAAGGTTTGCAAAGAAATCGTACGGTACTGATAACAAAAACCACTTCTTCAAACAAATACGTTTTCTCAGTTTTATTCCCTAAACCCAATGAGTGATCAACAATAACTAAACAGTTTTGAGTCAATGCATTGAAAGAGAGTCAATAGCAAAAACTTATGAGTCTCCAGTGTTCGATGAAACAGATGAGGAGTGATGCAGAAGATCCAAATGTTTGAGAGCGAAGCAATGATATAATCCAATAAATCCAGTGTGGGAGAGATGAAATGTGCTGCTCTGTAGATCTCGCTCAATGCCCAAAGAGAGCGCCCAAGTCAGCAACCACGGACAGAACAACTACAGCAGTAGTAGTAGCAGCTGAAGTAGCTGTAGCAGTTCGAATAGAAGTAGGAATCGAATAAAAAGTCCTTTTCTACAAAACAAACAATGCACATAAACTTGTAATCACAAATACATCATATGCCAAACTCAGGAGTCATTCAATACTCACATTTGAGCAGAAACTTAAACAGTTCTTAAACAGTTCTTAAACAGTTCTTAAACAGTTCTCAACCAGGACTCACCCATGCGTTTTCCCTCTACCAAACAACTCATTCCCTCTACTACATTTCCTGGCTTATATACCAATTACCTCTAGCGCCCTCTAATGGCTGCTAACGGAATAACGGCATACATGCATTAAAGAAAAAATTTAATATATACACACGTAACATTCTCTAGTGTTACAACCTCTATATCCCATTGGATGGGACTGATAATGAGAGAAGAGGAAAGAACTGCTTCGAACATCCACCCTCACATTCTTGGATCTTGGATGATAAGAGATGGTAAAGTTTAACCCGATGAAGAACGTCTTGGTTACTGATGGAGGGAACGGACGCGTTACATCAGAATGACTGACGAATTGGGATATTGACCTGAGAGACCAATCATCTTCAAGTGTAACTAAACAAGCCAATGCACATTTGTGTGTGAGATTTGCATTGCGCACTCCACCCATCAAAGCGGGTAGCGGGAGAATTGCGTGCGATTGCACTTCAGGTTTTCGTGGTGGTACAGCGATTGTGGCAACGGGACAATAGTACAATAGTAACCTAGATGTTTCCTATCGGTCAGTTCAACGTTGCGTTAGAACGACTGACAAATTTGTATCCCTACCAAAACGCAACTATCACTGTCCTTTCCAGTGCCTTGCATAAGCCTCCTGATCCCCCCACATCATAGGGGCAGAGGATGGGACCGGACTTTGACCGGTAAAGTAAATCCCTCCGGTTCCTTGTGACCCTGTCAGTGAGGCATGGATAACTCTGGGAAAATGTACCCAAATAGGGGAACACTACCGAGGCCACGTCCTGCCCGCAGGGAGGTACCATGCGGAAATACACATATGGACTGGCCAAGCGGGCAGTGCTATATATGGACGGTATCTGTAGTACATCCAGCCAAGTAAGGGTGTAGTCAATACAATGCAGAGACATGTCTTAACACATGTCACGTGTTCTGCCATGGAAAGACACGGGCTCACCAAAGGAGGAACCATACTGTGGAAAAGTACACATATGAGATCGCTGCAGGAATCACAACATATGGGCACCTGGCCTAGAACAACCCTGATCGTACCTTGGGGTACTAAACCTAGGGCCGGACGTCTCCACCATGTCCGACTCAAGCTGGTGCTGAAGGAACTCCAACAGGGTTCAACAATTGGGAAACTCACCTGATGAGCAGAATAAGCGCACATATCCAGTCCATGGAGGAGAATGGCACAGCAAGCAGGACACCGAGCAGGGTCCTTGCACTACCGGCTACTAGAGGCGAGTACACAGGAGGACAATGGCTCAACATGAAGGTTATGAAATCTTGCAAATGTAAGGTGTTACCCAGCCCACAGCTCTACAGATGTCTGCCAGCATGGCGCTGTGTGCCAGCACCCAAGAGGAAGCAACGCTTTTGTTGGAGTCTGCCCTCACTCGCAGGGGGCACGGATAGTTTTGGACTTGATGGGCCCACCTCTGCTTGGACACAGCCTTTCCCTTCTGCTGGCCTTCGGTGCACATACAGGTGCAAAGCATAGACAGATGGGACAGAGCAGAGCCAGCGCTGGATCTGCCTCTTCTGAGAGCAGCACCTGATGCACCACCTGATTCCTGAAAGGTGTGGTGGGAACCCTGGGTACGAATTCTAAGTACAATTCGTCGACCGAAAGCGCCTGCAGGTCCCCAACCCTCTTGATGGAAGCCAGTGCAATAAGGAGAGCTTTCTTTAATGACAGGAACTGGAGCTCAACTGTCTGCAGAGGTTCAAAGGAGAGAGAGAGATCCCAGGAGGGTCCCCAGGCATGGGGTTATGGGGGATTTAACCTCCTAGCGCCCCTCAAGCGCCCCATCTATTAGATCATGATGTGCGATGATAGTGGCAACATACATGTTCAGGGTGGAGGGAGACAGCCTTCACTTCAACCCTTCTTGTAGGAAGAAAAGCACAGCCCTAATCGGGCATCCTCTTGGTGAGAAGACATCCACTCAATGAACAGTTTTCACTTTAAGGCTTAAGCACGTATAGAGGGCGAAGGCGAGGGCGCTCTTGCAGAAATGATGGTGTCTACTACCGCTTGAGGTAGGACATCTGGTTTTACAACATGGAGACTGTCATAAGAGCTCGTCAGCTGCACGATTGATCTCTCCCGGGATGTAAATGGCACGAAGCGACCAAATATGCTTCTTACTCCATAGGAGGAGATTGCGAGTTGCAGCATGCAACGGGAGAGTAGACCACCCTGGTCGATGTATACAGCGGCCGCAATGCTGTCCATACGGACCAGTACGTGTCTGCCTATTAGTTGCGATCTGAAGCAGCCCAGGGAGAGACGTGCTGCAACTCGAGGCAATTGATATGCCAATGCAGGTGGGGTGCCGTCCAAACCCCTGAGGCTGCATGCCCATTGTACGTTGGCCCGTTGTTCCAGCCAGTGGAAGAGGTATCTGTTGAGACAACCGTGTGTCTGGACACTGGTTCTAGGGCAGTGCTTCTCAATTATTTTCTGTCACGCCCCCCCTAGGAAGACGTAAACATTTCGCGCGCCCCCCCTCCCCCCATTTTGGAACGTTCGCCTTATGGTTTCCATGGCAACGCGTCATGCTTGTCACGTGACATACCGCAGTCACAAAAAAGCGCTGTATAATAGATTAATACATTTATTTAGTTTTTCTTTTTTATTTAAAATAGTCACCAACTTGTTGGCTCAACTTGTTGAAACCTAAAAGAAACCTTATGTGGTTGAAAACACTGAATTGTTATGATAAATGACAAGCTCTGAGCGCGTCTTTTTTGGATCAGTGCCAGATAACGCGTGAAAACACGTGTGAATTTAGTGGTTGATCACGTGACACATGAACTCCGGTGTGATCGTGCACGTCAAAGGATGAGGGGATGGTTATCTGAACTTCATATATTGCTGCTCTTGTTCAGTGCAAGAGAACCTACTCCCTGGCAAAAAAAAAGCATGTTCTCCAGGGTCACGCGCGCCCCCCCTGGCATTGCTCCGCGCCCCCCCTGGGGGGCGCGCCCCACTATTTGAGAACCACTGTTCTAGGGGAACACATGACCGTAGAGATGCAAGGTCTGACCCCGGGCTGAAGGTTTGGTGGCAGGACGGGGTGATTGTATATAAGCCCTCATGTGTTCCCTTGTCTTTGTCAGTTGTAAGCAATGTTAACTCGTGTGTGGATGTTCTCTCTGTGTTCTCTGTAGTTTTCTCCTGGTTTTTACACATGTGTCCTTCATATGTTTTGCTATTTAAAGTGTATTTGAGATTATTCTAATAGAATATATAACACTACTTTTACCAGTTTCGTTCATAGTGAAAATATGAAACGTGCCATAGTTTAGTGGAAGATTGCTGCCATCTTCTGGAAAACAAACACTTTTGCTAGTGCCTGCTATTTGTGTTTTGACTGTAATGTGGCTTAGGTGCTATTTTTGTATAGTTTAACCTTCATCAGCCTCTTTTTTTTTTAATGGACTATGATGCAAGGTAGAATCGTGCCCGGGGAAGTACATTGGTCCAGTCCAGCTCTGTTTCTATGTTGTAGTATTTGAAACAAACATTAAAATAAGCAATACTAAAAAGTCCTTAGTGTAATTGAAACTTTTTGTCTCAAAACCTTATAGTTAGTGAGATAGTACTCTTTTTTTTACGAGTTTTATTAATACAAATAGACTCATTTGTGTAGTCAATGTGATCATATTCTAGTTCTGAATTATCCTTTTGCTCATTCTTTCTCTTTTTCGGTTTGTTAAAATTTCTCATAGTCCAAAGTGACTGGTGGGAAGTGGTTGTGTTTTGTTTCACAGCCACATGAGGGCGACATCACTTTCATCCTGAAGATCAATGGCATTCCTTTGAATTTCTTTTTTTTTTTCTAATGTTGACATAATTTGTTATTTTGCTGCCTCTGGCACGTTTGCCTTGACTGTCTGAAAGGCATCATAAAATATGAGGATTACCAAAGGATTTTGGGTCGCAATGTAGGGCCCAGTGTCAGAAAGCTGGGTTTGCGTCTGAGATCATGGGTCTTTCAGCAGGACAATGACCCCAAACATACTTCAAAAAACACCCAGAAATGGATGGCAACAAAGCGCTGGAGGGTTCTGAAGTGGAAGTAATGAGTCCAGATCTAAATCCCACAGAACACCTGTGGACAGATCTTAAAATTTCTGTTGAGAAAAGGCGCCCTTCCAATATGAGAGACCTGGAGCAGTTTGCAAAGGAAGAGTGGTCCAAAATTCCGGGTGAGAGCTGTAAGAAGCTTATTGGTGGTTATAGGAAGCGATGAATTTCAGTTATTTTCCAAAGGGTGTGCAACCAAATATGAGGTGCTAAGGGTGTCAATAATTTGGTTCAGCCCAAAGTTTTGGAGTTTTGTGTGAACTTATGTCAAATGTTCTTTTTTCCCCCCCTTTTTTGTTGTTGTTGTAATACACACAAAGAGAAAAAACACATGTTAATGCAATACTTTTCTGTGAGCAATACTGGATTTTCTGGAAGAATTTAAGGATGCCAACAATTTTGGCCCAGAATGTAATAATAATAATGCACATAAACTTTAATGGACTTGGGTAACACTTTATTTTGCAATGTTACATGTCGCTACTATTGTACAACTACAACTACAAATTATACATAACTACATGCAACTAACCCAAATCTAAACCTAACCCTCAGTAAGTAGCCTAACTGTAGTTAATTAATATTAATCAGAAAAATGTATAATTACACTGAAAAAGGACACCTTAAAATAAAATGTTTGAAACTTGTGCAATTACAATATTGCAATATTTGCAATTACACAATTTTTAATGATGAAGTTGATGATGTTCATCGTTGTTTAATGATGAATCCATTTTAAATATAATGTTATGCTAAATAACATGTTGATTAAAATGTTAGTTAGCATTAAAATCAAGTATGCTATGCCAGTCAGCACATCAAAATGAGTGTACTTCTTTAAAGCATGAGAAAAGATTATTTAAACATGATTTTTTGAAATTAAATAAATAGATTACAAAGTTACAAAGTGCACTTCCTATGTTTCCTTAAGTTGAAGACATGCTGTCATGAAAGTGTATTCTTTTTAAGTACAAAAGGGGCCTTTTATTGAATTAATATTATATCTGCAGTACAGCATTTTAAAAATATATGATTATAATCAATCAGAATAATCGAACTTGAAGTAATGACTTAGCTTAGTGGCCTTTGTAAAGTATAGTTATGAAATGTGAATGTACAAAGAGCATCGTACGAACTCCTAGTAAGTGTTGAAGCTGAAATCTGCAATCTATCCTTCAGTAAAAATGATCTTTAATTGATTAAACTTCTGACTCCTGATCTTCATTCATCTTTTCTTGTCCTCGGGTCTTTAACTGTAAATTCCCCTACAGTTAATGGTGGAGAATGCGGGCAGTCATTTCTTCGGTGACATCCCTGGCTAATCATTAAACAAGGTTGGAAGATTTTATTATTTTGTTAGGGCTATCTGGTTGGAAGAGGTTGAGAAAAGGGAGAGCGATAAGGTTTCACTCAGACGTGTGTATCTGTGTAGTAACAAGTGTATAATTGTAAAAAATAAAAAAACAAAAATGTGCTGGAGATGACACACATGGGAAGGAATGGAAGGTGCATTGTAAAAAAAAGCTGGAGTAGCTTAACAAGACCCGACACTGAACTGATGCAAGGTTTTATTTTATATAAAAGTATATAAAGGCTTTAGTGAAAGGAGTGGATTTACAATGTATTTGTCACAGGGAGACTGTAACTGTAATTATTTTAGAAAGAGACTCTTACAGGTGTGGGACTCTTATAAACCTGGTTATAGTAAGTACCACCATTTTGAAGGGCTTAATTCCCGCCAATAGAAGGCATAATTCATTGTTCTCAGGTATGAGGGGGACCTTGGTGACCTGTTGTTATGAATGAGCTCTGCGCTCCCCTCCATGGCCACCAGAGGGAGCTCACACTTATACTGACACTACACTACACACTACATTTCCCATCATGCAGTACACTGGATTGATTACACGCACCAGCTGAACTCTATGATGTCTGTTTGTTCACGCCAGCTGGTACCCATCTCATGAACTATAAAAGACTCCTTCACCCACAGCTCACGGCGAAGTCTTGATTAGCCCCGGTTGTCAGTCTGAGCGTTTATATCCTGTCTTGTTTGCCTGTTGCTGTTTCTGCCTGTTACCCGTTATTTCATTCTGTTCTGCCTGCCCTGACCTGTGCTTGGATTAACGTTGATGATTGATAACTGCCTGTCTTGACTACCGCCTGTACCACGATTCTGATTCTGTCTGCCCGCCTTTGTGACCCCTGCCTGGATTACTGTTTATGTTTGATCTCTGTTTGCCCTGACCTTCTGGCCGTACGACCACTCTTTGGCCTTTTTAAGATGGCCTCTCAGAGCAGTAAAGGAGGAAAAGAAAGGGTGAGCGTGACTTGTAGTTTGGGTCAATTTATTGGCATAGCCGAACGTTTGTTTGCTTATTACTTTTTTTTTGGAACGGCGTTTTGGATGTTCTCTCTAGATGTCGTTTGTAACCCATTGGAAGACATTTGTCTTTTTTATTTTTTTTATTTTGGCACTTTTTGGGAATAAACACAACATTTTGATTGCGATACTACGTTGCTTCATTTTTATGCCTCCATCTGCAGGTACTGTACATTAAGAGTAAAGGGTGCTGCTGTGGACCAAAACCCATTTGAGGTTGTTTTTTTTAAGTAGGCACACCCTTGTCTCGGATACAGTATTCTACAATGAATTGAGATCATAGTTTTTTTAAATATACATATTTTAAAAAGTGTGTATATACTGGCATTTATAATTACAGGCAAAATTGGTGTTTGGCATATGAGAGGTGACTGAGGGTTTGACCTAGGGATGTACTAATAGAGATGACCTAATGACTTCCAAATGACTTCTTCAAGCTTACGAGATTTATTTAGTTTAATAATTACATGTTTGTTTACTGGTTTTATGTTTTTGAGAGAGGCACCAACACCTTCAACCTTGAAGAAGATGGAGATGGAATGACTAGTTTTTCTTTACAAGCTGGCGCCTAGAAACGCAGTTCTGTGACCTACTTGGGTCACTCCGTGGCAAAACCACAGTCCTTGGTGTCATCGGTATAGTCGATGGAGAAATGCTTCTGCCTATCAGTCCATGTGTAGATATTTCTTAAGTCTGTCTATTTCTTAGCCATTCAGAATCAATGAGCCTGAAGTCAAGTCAAGTCACCTTTATTTATATAGCGCTTTTTACAAGTAATGACATAGCTTCATAATTGCATAAGTTATAATTGCTGTGGGAATGTGAACGTACACATAGCGGCCTATGAACTGTGAGTGTTGAAGCTGACTTCTGCTGGTGAAACTCAAACTATCCTTCAGTAAAAACTCTCTTTAACTGATTATACTTCTGACTTCTGGTCTTCATTCATCTTATCTGGTCCTTGGGTCTTTAATTGGGAATTCCCCTACACAATACTTTTTATTTTATTTTACAAGAGCACAATACCAATTATGTTTCAAGCATAGTGCATATGATATTGTCACGGTTTGCGAATTCATTGTCTCTTAGGATTGACTGTGTATGATTGTGAGATGAATGTGGGAGGCGTGGTCACTGATCACCGCCACCATCATCGCACACACCTGAATCCCATCTCCCTCTGCCTATTTAGTTCACCTCTTCCCTCACCACTGTGTCGAGTCGTTGTTCAGCAGAGTGTTTCCTTGGTGTCCTCGGTTTTCCCCGCTGCCAGTGTCCGTGTTCGCCTGTTCCAGTGTCTGCCGTCTGCGTGTCGTTGTGTGTTCCTGGTTCCCGTGTCCCTTGTTTCACCTCCACGCCGCGCACTTGGATGTCACCGCTTCACGTCACCATCTACAGCCCATTGAGTCTCTGCGCCGTCAGTTCCTGGACATTTCTCTGTTTATTCATCACCTTCAATAAATACATTTCGCACTTGAATCCAGTCTCCTCAGGCTCATGACAGAACGACTCGACCCCACGATGGATTCAGCGAATGCACCCAACTGGCAAGAGTTTGTTGCTAACAACATGGCGCGCCTGGACAGGCAGGAGGAGCAGATGTTGGCCACCGGGCGCGCCGTTTCTACACTGGCGGCGCAGATGTCCGAGCTCGCCAGCAAATTCCAACAGCTGCCTGTTCCCGCTGCGCCAGCCACACCGCCGGCCCCTCCCCCCATCAGCCGCCCCACAGGTCAGTCAGAACCACATTTACCACCACCTGAACGTTATGCCGGGGAACCGGATTTTTGCAGATCTTTTATCACTAAGTGTTCAGTCTTCTTTTCATTGCAACCTCAAACATACTCCACCGAGCAAGCCAAGGTGGCCCTGGTCATTACGTTACTCTCGGGGCGGGCAGCCAAATGGGGTACGGCGGTGTGGGAGAATCAAGACCCGTGCTGCTCCTCGTTCCAGGCCTTCGCGGAGGAGATGAAGAGAGTTTTCGACCGGTCGGCAGTCGGCCGCGAGGCAGCACGCAGGTTATCCGATCTCAAACAGGGAGATCGGTCGGTCTCCGACTACGCCATCGAATTCCGTACGCTCGCGGCCGACTGCAAGTGGAACGAGGAGGCGCAGTGGGACAGGTTCCTGCATGGGCTGGCTGACCGTGTCCAACGAGAGATATACGCCCTGGATCTACCCCCACAACTCAATGGTCTCATCGAGCTGGCGCTTCGAGTAGACGCTCGTTTGGAGCGCAGTAAGTTCCGCTCCACCCCAGCGGTAGGTCCAGGGTCCCCCTCGGTAGTCCCACCACAACATCCCGGCACGGTCAGTTCCTCGTCCGATCATGAGCCCATGCAGGTTGGTCGAGCTCGGCTTTCCCGGGAGGAGAGAGAACGCCGCCGAGCCCTAGGTTTGTGTATTTACTGTGCCGGCGAGGGGCATTTCATCCTCCAGTGTCCGGTAAAAGCACGCGCCCGCCAGTAAGGAGGGGGCTACTGACGGGCGCAGTCACCATGAACCGGACCTCCTCTTCGACTCTCCTCCCGGTAAGACTTCAATGGGCCAACGAATCTCGTCACTGTTATGCACTACTGGACTCCGGGGCTGAGGGCAATCTCATGGATCATTCCTTCGCACGTCAACACAGGATCAACACTGAGCACCTCACCCATTCCATTGCCGTCAACGCCTTGGGCGGCCAAAGCCTTCCGGACATTGCTCTCAGAACCATTCCACTCACACTGATCACAGCAGGTAACCACAGAGAGACCATAGACTTTTTTATCACGGACTGTCCCTCTGTTCCCATCGTCCTCGGTCATCCCTGGCTAATCAAGCATAACCCCAGGGTTGACTGGGGACACAATAGCATTCTTAACTGGAGTGATCAGTGTCATGCCTCTTGTCTCGTGTCTGCACGTTCGTCTGTGTCTAGTTCTGTGTTGCAGGAGGAGCCGATGAATTTGTCTAACGTGCCCTCGGAGTACCTCGACCTGAAGGAAGTGTTCAGTAAGTCTCGGGCTGCTTCTCTTCCTCCGCACCGTCCCTACGACTGTGCGATAGATATTCTGCCAGGTATGTCTCCGCCTAAGGGCAAGTTATACTCTCTTTCCATTCCGGAGAGGGAGGCCATGGAGAAATATATTTCTGATTCTTTGGCTACCGGGTTCATCCGCCCCTCTTCTTCTCCAGCGGGGGCGGGATTCTTTTTTGTGGGGAAGAAGGATGGGTCTCTGCGACCTTGTATTGACTACCGAGGGTTGAACAACATCACGGTAAAGAATACCTATCCTCTACCGCTAATGTCTTCAGCCTTCGAGAGGTTGCAGGGAGCATCAATCTTCACAAAATTGGATTTAAGGAATGCTTATCATTTGGTCCGCATAAGAGAGGGGGATGAATGGAAGACAGCATTTAATACCCCCAGGGGACACTTTGAATACTTGGTCATGCCGTTTGGGCTGTCCAACTCCCCAGCTGTCTTCCAAGCACTCGTCAATGACGTGTTGAGAGACATGATAGACCAGTTCACGTATGTTTACCTGGATGACATACTGATTTTTTCCTCGTCTCTCCAGGAACATGTTCAACACGTCCGGCGAGTGCTCCAAAGGTTACTACAGAATGGTCTTTTTGTCAAGGCGGAGAAATGCGTTTTTCATGCACAGTCTGTTCCTTTTCTAGGGTATATCATCTCGTCGGAGGGAGTGTGCATGGATCCCGACAAGGTTAAGGCTGTGGTAGAGTGGCCAACCCCGGACTCTCGCAAGGCCCTGTTGAGATTCCTGGGGTTCGCCAACTTCTACCGACGTTTCATCCGCAACTTCAGCCAGCTAGCCGCTCCTCTGACAGCCTTGACCTCCCCCAGAACTACGTTCAGGTGGTGCAACGCCGCCGAAGCGGCGTTCTCCAAACTTAAGAGCCGCTTCGTTTCGGCTCCCATTCTGATCGCCCCTGATCCCACACGTCAGTTTGTGGTGGAGGTCGACGCTTCAGAGGTGGGGGTAGGTGCGGTTCTCTCCCAGCGCTCTCCCTCAGACGATAAGATGCACCCTTGCGCGTTTTTTTCCCATCGTCTGTCCCCAGCCGAGCGTAATTATGATATTGGTAACCGAGAGTTGTTGGCAGTCAAGCTAGCGTTGGAGGAGTGGCGTCACTGGTTAGAGGGGTCAGGGGTGCCCTTTCTAGTTTGGACCGATCACAAGAACTTAGAGTACATCAGAACCGCCAAAAGATATTCCTCTCCGCTCCGTGTGTAATAAACTGGCTCCCAAATTCATTGGCCCGTTCCCTGTCACCAAGATCATTAGTCCGGTGACAGTCCGCCTCAAACTACCTCCCGCGTACGGGAGGATTCATGCCGCCTTTCATGTTTCCAAAATTAAGCCCGTTTTTCGTTCTCGCATTAATCCGCCCACCCCGGTTCCTCCACCGCCGCGTCTCGTAGACGGGGAACCTACTTATTCGGTAAACCGTATTCTGGATTCAAGGAGGAGGGGACGCGGATTTCAGTACTTGGTGGACTGGGAAGGTTACGGCCCGGAGGAGAGAAGTTGGGTACCTGCCAGAGACATATTGGATCACTCCCTCATCGATGATTACAATCGACAGGTAAGTGCCTCTGGGAGCGTCGAGAGACGCTCCTAAGGGGGGGGGTACTGTCACGGTTTGCGAATTCATTGTCTCTTAGGATTGACTGTGTATGATTGTGAGATGAATGTGGGAGGCGTGGTCACTGATCACCGCCACCATCATCGCACACACCTGAATCCCATCTCCCTCTGCCTATTTAGTTCACCTCTTCCCTCACCACTGTGTCGAGTCGTTGTTCAGCAGAGTGTTTCCTTGGTGTCCTCGGTTTTCCCCGCTGCCAGTGTCCGTGTTCGCCTGTTCCAGTGTCTGCCGTCTGCGTGTCGTTGTGTGTTCCTGGTTCCCGTGTCCCTTGTTTCACCTCCACGCCGCGCACTTGGATGTCACCGCTTCACGTCACCATCTACAGCCCATTGAGTCTCTGCGCCGTCAGTTCCTGGACATTTCTCTGTTTATTCATCACCTTCAATAAATACATTTCGCACTTGAATCCAGTCTCCTCAGGCTCATGACAGATATTCTCTAATAAAAGCTCTAACTTACTTTTATCAGAGGACTTTTATCTTACTTTTTGTACTGTATGGGGAAAGTCTCAGAGATCTTCTGAAGAATGCTGATAGCATATCACATTACACTTAACGTACTTCCTCATTATTAACTGACAGAACTATATCAGAACGCCCTTCTAGTTATACTTTATGATTTGATGTCCTTGCTGTCTTGAGAGAATAAAGTGGTTATGGTACACTAATATGGTAAAACACTATAGTATAAAGTGGTAAGAGTATAGTACAAAAATGTTTTCAAGGACATTTTTCATCCTCTCTCTGGCTTTTTGGATGCTGTCGTTATAAAGCATTATATTAAATAAAATATTTTTAGAATGTATTTTATGATCTATAAGATATTAGTTTGTTAGTAATCAAATATTTATTACTAAATAATAGATTTTTTTAATTTATATACAGTATAAATAAATAAATAAATATATATATATATATATATATATATATATATGTATAATTTTCTTGCATCCTAAATTTGATTGTAGTAGATTCTCTCATTTTAAAGTTCTGATGCTTCTCTTACAGGCTTAAAAATGGTAAAAAAAATAAATAAAATAAAAAAATAACAAACACAGTTAATTCTGTGTTCGTCTGCCCAGTGAATGAATGGATAAATGTCTGGGATGTGGGAATGTGTGTGTTTGCATTCATAAATTTTCTTTCCAATGGATCTTCTGTCTTTTCCTGCCCCAGGGCACAGTAGTGTCACAATGGTGCAAATGACGTACCATCGCAGCTGCGTTCCTCTCCCTTCACACTCCGCAAACACCTGAGGCCAGCTCTTTGTTTGATGTGGAAACTTCTGCCATTTATTCTCTCAGTATTGGAAAATATTTCAAGGAGTTCGGCCAGTTTTCCTACTTTAGAGGCTTAGTGCTACTGTGAAGAATTTTTGATACAAAGCCAAAATTGTGCCCGAGAGATCCACCTGAAAGAGAAGGAGCTATGATGGATTATGCTCAGATCCTCGTGGATGAGGAACTGTTTTCACAGCTGCTGTTGCCATTTTAAACACAGTTTATTGGATTTCTAAAATTCCCATTATAATTTACTTATGAATGTATGAACTTATGAACTTTACAGTGTAATTTACTTTACACACAATAGCTCGGGAATCAGTGGCTACAACGTTGCTAAAACACTGAGGCACTGAGTATGAAACGTGCCCAATTAACCTGCCGTTTGCTTCCTGCTGACCACTAACAATGTAGAGCACTTAAGTCCAACAAAAGATATCTTGGCACATTGTATTGCTTTGAATATTAAACCTTTGCAGAACCAAACTATTTAACATGATCATCAAATCCTTCTGTAGTTTATTTGTGTGGTGGAAATTCTTTTCCTAAACGTTTATCAATGAAGCACAAGTGATTCTCGAAAGGTATAACAATCGTAAAGCTTACATAAAGTTTCATTACTTTTTATACAGTTTTCTAAGCCCCACCTTGCTTTTTCTCAGATCAGCTCGGTACGCTTGGTGACTAAACACAATATGTATTCTTCCTGTGCTTGATACAGTTGGATCTGTGCTTGTTAGCAACACAAACAAAAAACACAACATTCAGTTATATTGATAAGCTTACATATACTTCTAAAGATTTATAAGTACATAAGTACATCACACTTGTTTCAGTGGTTTAAAAATAATTGCTTATGTATTCTAAGCTGTCTTGTTTTCATGTGTTTCCCCCTTTTTACATTGGGGGTTTAAATTATCATACAATCGGCACTGTTTAGTACCAGTTTTATCCTTTGAAACATAAGACTACATTTTTTAAATAGCATAGGCCTATTAATATCAGATTGCTCATATAATTGTTAGATTGTTGATTTTAGCTTTCCTTTTTCTACAGTTGGCCAAGAAAGCTTTTTAAAGACATTTTTAACATGCTTTAAAAGCACTTTTTGTTTAATTATACTATCAGAGAAGACTGATAGCATGACACGATCTCACTCGTTTAGCATGAAATGAGTTAGTCCAGAGGATAAGCATGATTCTGAAGCTATTATAAGGCAAACACAGTGTAGTGTTTCTGTAATCCTGCCAGTGTGGGATTATTGTACTTAAATACACAGCCTCCGGCAGACCCCGCCCCCTCAGACAGACAGGCCCCTCCCCCTCAGACAGACTCCGCCCCCTCCGCCTGCGCCTCGACTGTTAACGGAACCGCACTGTTTAATGTTTACCATCGCTCAGCTCGACTCTATATCTGATCCGGAGGCTTCGTCTGGTCTGCACACAGTATATACAGCGATCGCACTGTAACTCAAGGTAATGTGCTCAACCGTAAGGCTTACTAATCGATTAACTTTCAGGCTCCGATGATGTCGTATATGCATTAGAAGGAACTGAACCCTGTTATAAACTTGTAATTGCAACTGCGGAGGGCAATGAGACATTAAGCGCATACAGATTTACTCTTATTCGGAAGAGACTGCTAATAAATAGATGATTTCATTGTTTTTCTGCAGTCTCATAGTCCGCTATGTGCGTTGCATAACTTCCACGGCGCAGAATAAAACCAAGGCTGTCACGTGACTACAGTTTTCCTTTTTATTAACTAGACATTTATGTATTATAATATTGATTATTTGATAATTTGATTACTTAGTTAACTAGCTTTTAGTTTTATTTTAAAACTAGTAATTAATTTGTAACTATTCATTACCTACGGTTGTTTATTCATTTCATACTAGTATAAATTTCAACTATACTACTATATTAATAGCAATAATCAGTAGTAGTTGTATTAGTATAAGTTTAGTATTATTGGTTATTAAAATGTAGATTATTGTATATTTAATTTAGATCATTAAATAATCAGAATAACTTCTACTATAATGATAACATCTTAATCGAAGTTGCAAACTGCAGCTATAATCTCATTTCAACCACTTTGAATTTAAGTACTCATGAAACGTAGAAATAGCTAAACTTAAGTATATTTACGTTTATCCATTTGGCAGATGCTTTTATCCAAAGCAACTTACATTGCATTCAAGAAACTCACTGATATTCTTATCAGGTCTTGCTTTCACTGGGAATTGATCCCATGACCTTGGCGTTGCAAGCGGCACACCCTACTGTTTGAGCTACAGGAAAGCTCAGTTAAGTTTAATCAATAGAATAGATGTTGGGATGATTTTGAATTTGTTTTTTAAGTGCAGCTATGTTGTAATAGTTTTAGGAAGCAACGTTTTAGGTCATGAGCTGTCATCTGATTTCTGATATTATGCAACAGTTTTGAAAAGATTTGTTTGTTCCATCATTCACTTTTCAAGGGCTCACATGTTAATCCGTTATAGATGACAAACTTGGCTCTCACTTATAATATATGAGATCATGGGGGTGAAGTTTACCTAAAGGTGACAGAAGTGTAACCAGAGTGAAATGAATGACTTCCCCTTTCACAGTATGTCTCGAGAGCAGAAAGCAGTGGAACGTGCCAGGAAGGCCTTCCTCACCGGCCGGAGCAAATCACTGGAGTACCGCATAACACAGCTAAAAAACCTGCTGCGTTTTGTCACAGAACGACAGAAGGAAATCGCAGAGGGCCTCAGAAAGGATCTCAGAAGGGTTGGTGACCCATCCACTTGTGTATTGTCCAGTTCTAAACCCTGTTTGCTTATATGTAGTGCAAATGGTCTGTGCTTTATATGTCTGGTGACAGAGTGAGTTTGGGACTCCTTTGTATGAGACTCTGGGCCTGGAGAGTGAGATTAACCTGGCTGTGAGAAAGCTGAAAGATTGGGCTGCTCCTCGACCCGTAAGCAAGAGCATGATGACCATATCAGACCAGGTCTACATCCAGCCTGAGCCCCTGGGAGTCGTGCTGGTCATTGGAGCCTGGAACTACCCCTGGGCAGTCACCATCGGACCCCTCATAGGAGCTATAGCAGCAGGTATTTGAGGTCTACTGAAGGACCATCTGATTCACTTAAAAAGTGCAAAATATTATGACTATGACTGATTTTTTATTGTATACTGGTGACTATGCATAATAGGTTGCAAATATCCAGCCTTGTGTGGCTTTTTCTAATTTAATTAATTTACAAATTATATTATCAATTTAACAATCCTTAAGCTCGCTCCATTCGCTGTGGGACCTCCTCAACCGCAGTATGTGAATGTGTCATTTAAAGAAAAGGGATTACCGGTACCATATTTTCCTGCATATAACCCGCAGGATATACCAGATTTTACAAACGCCGTAAGGGGGAGGGGGGGTGGGACGGTGGGGTGCGGGTTATATAAGGGTGTGGGCTATATCAAAAAATGTTTACACGTAATAATATTTCACATTATTTTTTTTGCATTTGCATTTTTTTTACCTCAACACCTGTAGAAACGCTTCTTAAGGGACGTGCTGCTGCACAGCGGGAGACACTGCTTTTTCTTTTTGTTCTGATTCTGACTTGTGTTTGTTTTCTTATTGTTTGAATTTCGTGCACAAGCACTGTGTACCGAGCCTGAACAGTTATGGATAATTGACGTCATGCGAGCAACATTCGAAATTCAAAATGTGAACTTACACAAAAAAGTTCATCAATCTATGGGTACGGGTTATATAAGGGTGCGGGTTATGCCAACTACGGAAAACCCCAAAAAACTTTTTACGGAAAACCCCCAAAAACCCGCGGGCTATAAGAGGGTGCGGATTATATGCGTCTGCGGGTTATATGCGGGAAAATACGGTGATTAAAGCTATAGTTTCACCTTCGGAAAATAACTTTTCTGTGAGTTTATTGGGGAATTGAATCACGTTGTATGTCTCTTGCATGTTAAGTGTGTAATAGTGTAAGCGTGAGCAATAAAATAAGTTGCTGGTTGCAGTTCACTTAACGCCCACCGGTGTTGCTGATAACAAGGGTTTCTGATTTCCACATGCAACGGCTTTAATAATTGCAGCACTAGAACTGCATGAACTCCACAACAATGTACAAAAACTGATAATTGATGTGCAATCATTCATCACCACTAATTAGGTTGGCTTATTCAATTAGTGATCTAACAATAACTAAGCATTTTAAATATTTCTTAATTATTTACATCCTTAAAATTCAAAAGTTTTTCTTTATTTGCTGTTTTCATTTAGGTTTTGAACAGCAGATCCATCTGAGACTGTATGAGACTGTACCCACTTTAAAACATTATATATGAGGCATTTTTCTGGACAATCGCTTTGACGATTTTTATAGAGTAGAGAGGAAAAATCATTTTGGTAACACGAATGATGAGCACATTTGAAGGATTACCTTGTTACACTGTACTTTGTCCTACTTTTGTGACCCTGCCCTGTGCTAACAGACCAAAGTACAATACTGTCCCTTTCCCTTAGTCACTGTCAACAATGACAGCACTTGCAAAATTAAATACTTTAGATTTCAAAACTTAATATAATAAAATTAATTAATAATAATTATTATTATTGTTACATTTTAATAATAAGGCATGTATTAAATGATGCACATTATTTGCACGTTTTTGAAAATGCTATAATTCATGTGAACTCACTATCACTCTATACAGATAGCTTGATCTTTTACCCCTCTTTCTGTTATCTGTCTTAAAGAGCATTGTCACCCTTTACAAGGTAAAAAGTCAGGTTTGCAAAACTGAGAAATTAGAGATACATTTGAAATCTTTAATGTTGCGTTTAAAGTTACACCATTATTACAGATCAAATTTTTTACATTCTATCATTTATATAGATCCGTGGATGTTACTAGTAAGTTTACATGAGGATATTTAAAATGCCTGTCAATAGTTAAGAAAATTGATAATAATATTGTCACATTACAGTGAGTTCTATGTTATTTGGCAGGTAACGCGGCGGTGATCAAGCCGTCTGAAGTCAGTTCTCACACTTCCAAAGTAATGGAGGATCTCTTACCACTGTACTTGGACAAAGTAAGATTTATTTTGTCATCCAAATAAAAAGGATGCTAATAATAATACATTTTAATTAGTGTACAGTGTAATTTATTGATACTGATGTTACTGATCTCAGGAGTTGTACCCTGTTGTCACTGGTGGGGTGACTGAGACCCAGGAGCTGCTCAAGCAGCGGTTTGATCACATCTTCTACACTGGAAACGGCACAGTGGGTAAAATCATCATGGAGGCTGCTGCAAAACACTTAACCCCTACCACTCTGGAGCTGGGCGGAAAGAGCCCGTGCTACATCGACAAGAACTGTGACCTCGCCGTCGCCTGCCGGTCAGTCCATTCACTGTAGAGTTCAACAGTCAGGCTCCGGAAGAGAAAACGGGACTCAGTTTCTCTATAGGGAAATTGTTTCATAGATTTCTCCTCATATTACAAACTTCCAGACATTCCAGAATATTGTTGTTTTCACACATTTTAACATATGTAGAGAGAGAAAAAATTATTTTGGTCGGGCATAACCAAAACAGATGTGCCAGGGTTGCAGGATAAGTTGCTGGTTGTTGATCAGTAATTGACAAAGGATCAATTTCACAATACATTTTAGAGAGTTTGACCTTAGTCCAGTGCTTCTCAATTATTTTCTGTTGCGAGACTGAGGAGGCTCTTGCGAGCTACCTATCTCATTCAGTATTGATGCAAAAAAACCACACTGCTCTATAAACCCGTGAGGATTATTTCCACTCTCGTGGGCAGTCAAGCATATAAGATTCAAGAATTTTATTTTCACATACACAGTTACATACAATATACAGTGGTCAGTGAAATGTAAACAGGAAAGCAGGGTTATTGGGGGACCTCGATGAGAGCATAAATATACATATATTTTAATAATATATAAATCTATCTATATGTGTGTTTATATATATATTATATATATTATATTTATAAAAGAGGCATCTCTGGCTCAAACCTTTAAAGATAAGGAAATAAGTTCCTACTGGACGCCCCTCTCTCGTCTTCTGGGCTTTTTCGGCGACACTGTTGAGACGGTCGTCGATAAGTTCTAGGAGGTTGCTAGCAGCAGGTGCTCTCAAATTAGGGGCTGTGAGCCAGCCACAGCCCCAGACCTCCTCACAATGGGCCGCTCTGAGGCAGAGCGTCGCAACCCGCTAACCCCTCCAGAAACCCGGGGGGTCGGACCGGCACTCCCAGCTTCAACCCTCTGGCAGGAGGACGGATCTGAGGACCGTCATCCTCGCCAAGAAGGCTACATCAAAGAGGTCCTGGCGCTAAGGTGCCAGACCTCGCACAGGCGTCCCTCCTCAGCTGCCACCCTTGAGTCTGGTTGCTCTGAGGAGATCGCCCCCTCCAAGGAGGGTCCTAGAGCATTCACTCCAGGCGTACCCCTGAAAACCGGGCCCTGGGCGTCTGCCACTCAAGCACCAGAGGCCAGCCTTGAGAGGTTGGTTCCCTCATTAGAATTTCAGGTCGCATCTCATGCCTACCAGAAGTTTCTCATTGGGTCCTGCAATATATATATATATATATATATATATATATATTTTCTACCCACCGTGGTGAACCCTGAGCAGGCTCTGGTCACAGAACAGGAAGTAGACACTCTGTTGAGGCAAGGGGCCATAAAATATGTAGCCCCCTCGGACAGAAAGTCAGGCTTACAGTCGTTACTTCATCGTTCCCAAGAGGGATGGAGGATTGCGGCCCATCCTAAATTTGCGCCTTCTATATAACTCGTCATCAATGTTGACTTTGAACTAGATCGTGACAGATCAGGTACGAGGACTGGTCTGTCAAATCAACCTGAAGGACGCATATTTTCATTCCGTCCTTCCACAACACAGGAAGTACTTCAGGTTCGCCTTTGGGGGGAAGGCTTACCAATATCGAGTGCTTCCATTTGGCCTAGCTCTTTCACCTCGCACGTTCATCATATGCATGGTCGCAGCACTAACCCCGCTGCACCTCCAATGAATCAGAGTTCTCAATTATATTTACGACTGGCTTTTCTACCCAGTCGCTACAGCTAGCGGTTCAACATTGAGATGTTGTTCCCGCGCTCTTTAATGTGTTGGTGTTGAGGCTAAACGCAAAGAAGAGTGTGCTCTCTCCTCTCCAGAGGACCACCTTCCTAGGCATTGTTGGGTTTCGGTTATGATGTCTGCACGGTTTTTCCCCGTGCGCATCGATTCCGTCCTGTTAGCCGTCAAAGAGTTTAACTAGGCCAGCCACTCACTGTAAAGCACTTCCAGCGAGTGCTGGTTCTCAGGCAGCAGCTTCCTGCCTTACCCCGCTCGGGCTGCTGCACGAGGTCGTTACAGTGGTGGCTCAGAACCAGAGGGTTTTCCCCGAGGGGCAACCCTTTCCGTACTATCAAGGTCACGCGGCGAGGCTTACGTGCCTTAGATGTGTGGAAGGAATCCTGGTTTCTGTCTCATGGACCCGTATTGGGAGCTCCTTGTCGATGCGTAATGCTATCGACGGATGGGATGGGAGGATTGGAGACTCCACCCCTAGGTGGTGGAGCAGATTTGGTTGAGATTCGGCCGAGCACAATTAGACCTGTTCGCGTCCGAGGAATCGACTCATTGCCCTCTGTGGTTTTCACTCTTGCACCCAGCCCTGCTCGGGCCGGGTGCCATGGTTCAGACATGGCCGAGTTCTGGAGAGAGTTCGCCGAGACAAGGTCCGTCTCACACTAATTGCTCCATGTTGTCCGGGCAGAGTGTGTTTTGCGGATCTTGTGTCCCTTCTGGACTGAGCCCCCTGGGAGATCCCAGGGAGGACTTTCTGTCCCAGGCAGTGGGCTTGATGCATCTCCCCTGCCCAGAACTGTGGAAACTGTGGGCTTGGCCTCTGAGGAGGCACAGCTCATAGATTCTAGTCCAGGGGTGGGCAAACTATTTGTCTCGCGGGCCACATTGGTTTCTTAAAATTGACAGAGGGGCCGGGATTGTTGACGGGTGGGGGGGGGGGGGGGGGGGGTTTGGGGCAAATCCATGACTTTAATATACGAGCGCAAAACTGATGTTTGTGTGCGCGTAAATTACATCCGCGAGCGGAAAACAGAGCTACACGGGTACGCAAGCTCAAAAATAAAAAACAATAAAAATAACTTGCTGCTCTTGACTTTTGTAACTTTAATATATTCAGATATTTTTAATATATAGTGAAGACAATTCAAAGCTATTTTACATTTGATTATTTTAATCAAATTAGCTGAGAGTAATTGCTGGTTCTACCTGAAAAACACTACTGTGTTTGTTCTTCTGAGCCCTGATGAAGGAACACTAAATACATACTGTTTTATTGAATGAAAGATAAAATATGACAACAGAAGCATGAAAATAACTGAGGGAAATATATATAGGGACATGACCAGAGCAAAGGCAGGATATACTTCCCTCAATTTAAAATATTTATTGACTTCAAAACTGGTGTATGAGCTCTAAGTGTCATGTACATTTTATTCTAACGTACACTATATTTCCTCTTGTATTTGCAGGTCATATTCTTGAATGCAGCAAATAACAACATAACGTTGACAGCATACAACTTTTCAGAAGGTCGTACCTGTGCATTTATAATCCTAGAAATCCTAGAAAACTTGTATAAAGTATAGTTTGGTCTTAAATCACTCGACTGGGACACGTGAAATTACAACAAAACAATATTAATACAATTTAATCGACAGAAAAACCATAATATGCAATGTGACTGAATCATATCTTTGCCTCAGCTCTAGATTGACAATCACAGGCGTCCAATCAACTGACCTCTGGAAAAAAGGGAACTAACCAATGACATTTGATGTTAAAAGGGCAAGCTCCGCCCACGACTGACAAAAATTAAAGTGCTCGCGCGAGCAAAAACAGCAGTTGAGAGCGGGCGAATGTTCGCGCGTGCACAGATTAGATGTTACGCGCGCGAGTGATTATAATGAGCTCGCGGGTACCCGTATTTACGCGTGTAGCTCTTGCGCTCGTTCCTTTTTAGCACGGAATTAACGCTATAAAGGGGGGTGTAGAGGGGTTTGCGACACACGCCTACTCTCCACCACACTTTCAGCGCCACTGCCGCGACAAAGTGACATTACAGGGAAATGTAAAATGAAGGTTTAATATAGGTTCGGCAAGTTCGGCGGGCCGGATTAAAAAGCCCAACGGGCCGGATATGGCCCGCGGGCCGTAGTTTGCCCACCCCTGTTCTAGTCTGTCAACTGAGGTTGTTGAGACCATCCTCCACTCCAGAGCTCCCTCCACGAGGAAGCTGTACGCCCTGAAGTGGAGACTTTTCACTTCTTGGTGTAGCGAAAAGCAGTTGAACCCAGTTACCTGTCACATTGGGAAAGTGCTGGAGTTCCTGCAGAATAAATTCACTGCAGGGCTGTCCCCGTCCACCCTGAAGGTCTATGTGGCTGTTTACCACGTACCTCTGGGTGGCATGTCCATTGGCAGGGACCCCCTCGTCACACGATTCCTCCGTGGCACTATAGGCTGAGGCCTGCAGTACAGACCAAGGTTCCTACCTGGGACTTATCCCTGGTACTCCAGGGGTTGTCCCAGGCACCTTTTGAGCCTTTTCCCCTTTTCCCCTAAAGTTCCTCACTTTAAAGACATTATTCTTATTAGCTATAACATCGCTAAAAAGAGTTGGGCATCTACAGGCGCTCTCTGTAGCTCCCTCCTGCCTTGAGTTTGCGCCTGGGATGGTGAAAGCCTTCCTTCATCCCAGGCCAGGCTATGTGCCCAAAGTGCCCACTCATGTGGTCAGGTCTATTGTACTGCAGGCCTTCTGCCTTCCCCCCTTCGGTGACCAGGACCAGGAATTTAAAAACTGGAGCACTGGACACTTATGTCCACAGGTCTGCCCTTGGCATAAGTCAGACCAGGTGTTTGTTTGCTTTGGGACCCCTAGTGGGGCCCCGGCATCCAAACCTACTTTAAGCAGGTGGATAGTCGAGGCTATCATCCTGGCTTACGAGTCGGCCGGATCCCCTTCGCCTCTAAGGGTCCGTGCCCACTCCTCTAGGAGCGAGGCTGCCTCTAAGGCCCTTATATCAGGTGTGTCTTTATCTGATGTTTGTGATGCGGCGGGGTGGTCTTCCCCCGCATACCTTTCTGAGGTTTCACCAGCTTGACCTCGACTCCGCTCCGGGAACACGGGTCCTCTCGTAGTGAGCTACGAGACACTCGTCGGCCTTCGTCACTGAGGCGGCGTTGGTATATCGTTCCCCAAAGCGATCGAAAGACGCAGCGCGAGTTCCCTTGAAAGGGAACGTCTCAGGTTACGTATGTAACCATAGTTCTCTGAGAGGGAACGAGACGCTGCGTCTTTGGCCTCAGCTTCTTGCGCCTTCCGGGCTTGCTCAGACACCTCTAAGCTTCCGCTTCCGGGTTACTGGCGCTCTTTATGACCTGGTTCGTGATGTCACCGACCTGCGACCGTCACTCACACTCGGTCGACGGAAGTTTACATATTGTGCTTCGCGAGACAGCGTCCAAGTATTTCCCAAAGCGATCGAAAGACGCAGCGTCTCGTTCCCTCTCAGGGAACTATGGTTACATACGTAACCTGAGACGAATTTAGTGGTTGATCACGTGACGCATATGAATACCGGTGTGATCGTACACGTCAAAGGGTGAAGGGATTGTTATCTGAACTTCTTATATGCTGCTCTTGATCAGTGCAAGAAAACCTACTCCCTGGCAAAAAAAAAGCATGTTCCCCAGGGGGGTACGCCCCACTATTTGAGAACCACTGCCTTAATCCAGTGAATGCGTTGGATCTGTCCATGTTTGGTACACACAGATGAGGAATGCACCCTGTGTAAAATACTCTCCCATAGTTCATCTGAGATATCCTCTAATAAGTCTTCCTCCCACTGAGTGTTTATGGATAACAGTGAGCTTCTATGTAGGGACACATTTGTTTTAATGACTACTTATAAACCTTTTAAAGGCTGAATTCTTGGTGAAAAACTACATTACCTATGATTCCACCAATCAAGAGTTGAAATGAGCAAAACACAAATTAGGATCTCCAATTTCTGTAATGGGTGAAGAAACTGTTTCAAATTACAGTCGCTGTCAAAATCCTTAAATATTTGAATATATATATATTTATATATATATATACAGTAATACCTCGGTTTACGAGTTTAATTCATTCCAAGAGCTTGTAACTCAAAACTATCGTACACCAAAACAATTTTCCCCTTAAGAATGTAATAAAAATCACTCGATTCGTTCCAAATGACCATAATTGGCAATTTTACATATTTTTTTGCTTTTACCCTATTAATTACAGTTAAAATTATAATCATTAAGATCTCATATAAATACTAATTAATAATTGACAATTAAACTCTAAAAATACTTTATCTTTGAGTAGCGTCGTGCTGGCGTGATGGAGACGAGAGGAGGGTTTTACTGGTTACAGGGAGAATTTCGTACCTTCTTTCTTGATATGCTGTACTGTACGTATATATTTCACTACGTGAACAATAGCGATCACAATTAATGTTAACAACACGAGGTAAAACCGCTGTAAATCACTTATAAAAGTATCACTGTGGTGAATGATGCAACCAAACCGAGTGATGCTGAGAGAATGAACGAGTTAAGGGGTGATGGGCTTTGTGAGAGGCTGTCGTTAGGATATTTCCAATAAAAATGCGCGCGAAGATGCTGAGCTTTAGGACTTTTCTACAAAAAAACACGTGTGGGCGAGGGAAACATTTTCTCGCACTCCGATACAATGCTCGCACACCGATTTGACTTTCCATGCTCGTACACAGATTTACTCGTATACAAAGTCACTCATAAATCGATGTATTACTGTATATATGTATAAATATTTCTCCATTGTTTTGTTCGCAATGCTGGGATTGATCCTGAAGTTTCTCAGAAGCAGAAGTCGTCATAGTTGTGATAGTGAATGAGAGACTACATTAAATATATATTTTTTTGCGTTCCGATTTCCAATTCCAATAGCAAAAGAAAAACTCCATAATATGTTTTCACAACTTTCAAAAAGATTAAATAAAACATAGAGAGAGACTTATAACAGCAATCATAAGAGAGAAAGATGCCAATTTTACCGTCACTCCCACAGCCGCTGTATTAGAAACACCCACACAGCAGTGCTATTTAAAAAAAATGATTCAAAGGTAATATAATACTAAGTATAGAAGTTATAATTGTTCATTTTTTTAAATGAAAATATAAAAAAAACTAATGCACTCTATAAATATTTGTTTGTATACAATAAATCTGTGAAATGATTTTGAATGCATGTTTTCTGTGACATTGCAGGCGCATTGCATGGGGGAAGTATTCAAACTGTGGCCAGACCTGCATTGCTCCGGACTACATTCTGTGTGACCCCAGTATGCAAGACAGAGTGATTGACGAGATCAAGAAGAATATTAAAGTATGTACGATACCTGTAAATGACAGTGTGTATAATGTTGATTTATATTGATACATTTCAGATATTGACAGTAAATAACTAACATTGTACTGACAATTGCATATTATTAAATTAACATTAAATGTGATTAAAAATATTTTATGTAAACTGTTCATAGTTACTTCATGATACCTAATGCATGAACTATTATTAAGTTGACTTGAGAAAGCCAACTTAGTGATATTGTATCTAAACTTATTTGTATTATTATTTTTCTTCTTACCTAAAATTCTCAAAGAATCTCCTCCTAGAGCTTTAAAGCTACAACCACTAAACTCTGCTCAGACTTCAGACCTGTTCTGACTTGAGTTGCTATATCATTTCAGACTGATCAGACTTATGATTTTTGATAAAATTGAAGATTAAAATCATAAAAAGTTCCATAGACTTTACATTGAACTAAAATTCACCAATCAGAGGGCTTAGATTACTGAGCCCGCCTTAAGGCTTCAAACTAATCAGAGCTCTAGAAGGAGCGTCCATCACTGAAGATTGAACGAATCAGAGCGCTGTTAGTCTCTGCCAGAAACTGATAGAGCCGCCATTACTGCTGGAGAGAGAGATCATAATCTCCTAAAATAGATTTATTCAGCACTTTTGGATAGAGTGTCCACCCCATCTTGTGGTGACATCACAACATTACACCCCTGTCATTATGAAACAAATATTTTCAGTATACATATACATTTCAGTAAAAACCTTTAGATCTGAAACCCCAGATCCTGAAAGAAAATTGACCCAGGTAAAAAATCTATTCAAGGTATTCCCTCAAATAAAATATTCAAATTATATGAACGAAACAAGTGTATTTATGTACAATACTGGGATTAAAATTTGACATATTTTAGAATGAGATTTGAATTTTGACTAATTATTACCCTACTGACCATAACAGCAAACAGCATTATGATACCACATGAAGACATCTGTACAATACCTGTACACATTTTTGGGGGGGGGGTATTGTATTTATTAGGTCCTACATATCTCAAATAGCAAGACAAATTATAAAATGCACATCAGGCAAACTTGTGGGACTCAAGAGGATATATAATAAATTTCAATCAGCATGTGCATTGAGTAGCAGTCATTTGGAACCCAATGTCCATTGCAATGGATATGCATTTTTTTTTAAATCCTGAAAAAAGACTTGCAGGTCTACAATCGATTTTTTTACTTTAATTAGTAAGTTAAATCTCTCTATTTTACATACCAACTATGAAATACTGGCAAACATATCAAAGATTGCAAATATAACTGTAGAAAATGCTGCTTACTTCTGTGTGTGGGAAACAGCGCCACTCACTGACCAACTGAATCATCAGTAATCTCCAAATAAATCTTGTTAGCGACAAACTCTCAAAACTTTTCAAGCTTAAAGCTGTTACAACTAATTTAAACTTTCAGGCTAGGCTTTCTCAAGCCAACTGAAGTTTATATAATAAACTTCCTCTATCTAGTTAAAATATAGAATCTTATGGCACACTTTCAAATGACAAGCATATTGATCAATGGTGTTGCCATAAATTATATTGATTTAGGAGGCTAATAATGGAAAGTTTGTGGTATGGATTACTAGTATATAAATATATATTATATCAGGGAAAAGTTAAATTAAAAAAGATAGCAACAGAATAGAATAATTAATAAATTCACCTCTGCTATCAATGTTCATATTTGGAGTGTATATGATTAGTATCCCTTAGTATTTGTATTATATACAAATAATGTATATTTGAAGTATATATATATATATATATATATATATATATACAGTGGAGTTCACTTATCTCGAGTCATGATATAGTTCAAATATATTTATATACAAATAAAGTATATTTGAAGTATATATATATATATATATATATATATATATATATATACAGTGGAGTTCACTTATCTCGAGTCACGGTTAACTCGCCAATACTATTATGGCGACGTTTTTGAAGTGGAACCGCCAAACTCCCTAATTGTCTTATTATTTTCTTGTGGGTTATGTCGATTCTGTTATGTTGCCGAAATCTAATATCTCGAGCACAAAAAAGGGACAAATTCACCACTTCACATGGTTATTTCGTGACTAATTTGAGTACCTAGTTCACTGCGCATGCGCTGAGTTTGCGTTGCACGTGGATCGCGGTCCGCTGAACGTTGATCTCGTCTGAGGGATAACACACTGTAGAATCCCGCACGTTTTTTGTGATTTTGTGAGCAATCTTTGTGTTTGCAGTGGTGGTTTTACATATGCCTTTTGTTGTTAGCAAACATATACTGTACTATGTATATGTACTTTTTTTTAATGAATACCGATCGCTTTATCCAACAAATCGCGGCAACACTGTTGTGTAAAAAGACAACAAAAACTCGAGCATGTACATTATCATTTAATAACTCACATCATGTACATCAATAAATGTTCCTTTTTCGTTCTTGCGAGGGTGGTTGTCTTTGATGCTTGCAATATCACTCTGACAGCTGGCGCTGATAGGCTGTCTGACTTGTCAATCATGCAAGAAGATGTGATTGGCTGTGCTGCCATGAGGGTGGGCTCTTCTTAAAGGGACGAGCCGCTGCACAGCGCAGAGAGGAGAGCGGCGGAGACTGCTTTTTCTTTTTGTTCTGATTCTGATTTGTGTTTTTTTTTTTTTACTGTATTGAATTGAATTTCGCGCACAAGCACTGTGAACCGAGCCTGAACAGTTATGGATCATTGAAGTCATGCGAGCAACATTTGAAATTCGAAATGTGAATTTACACAAAAAAGTTCATCAATCTATGGGTGTGGGTTATGCCAACCATTTTTTACACAAAACCAAAAACGTGGGAAAATATATGTTAATATATGATTGTAACAATGTTGAAAGTTCAGGGAGGAAGGAGGCGGGAACCAGCAGACGTTTAAACATTTTAATGAGGAAAATAAAACATAAATACAAAATGAAAGTAATGGAACACAACATAAAACACAACATAAAATCCAGGCCTGGTCCTCTCTCGTCTTCACTGTCGTCGCTCCTCCTTTTAAACCTCCGTTCCTCCGTGAGACGAGAGACCGATGGCTCGCAGGTGTCGCTCATTATCCATCACGCCACCGGCTCTCGTGACGCTCTCACGGTCCCTCGACCCCGCCCTGCTCGCCACATACCCCCAACGCCCTTCGCAGGCCGGGGGGTACTCCCGAGACTGCGCTCTACTCCCCCCCCCCCCCTCCTCCGGGGGGTCCCGATCACGGCGGCCGCGGTACCTGGGGGTAAGAACAGACGAGGCGAGGGAAAAGGAAACGGAGACAAGAGGAGCGACAGCGACGAGAGAGGGGAGAGAGGAAAAAAAAAAAATCTTGGTCCGGTTCCCGGACACACTGACTCTCGGTCCTCGACTGACCGAGAGACTTCCTCGCGGCGCCATGCGGTGGCACCGGAAGCTGATCGCTGGACGGCTTGGCGCTCCTCCGCCTCCTGGCGGCCGGCGACGACTCCTCTCGAGGGCAGCCGGCAGCGAGTCCCCCGTTTCCTGCTCCTCCCCAGCATGGCGGACGGCAGCAGGCTTTCGGCGCGCTGGCAAACAGGGCGACTCCTCCGCTCCCTCGCAGACGGCAGCCTCCCACCTCGTCCCAGGAGCGCGGTCTCTAGCTCGCCGTCCCAGTCGATCCTCTCTCGCTCCAGCACCACCGCCTCGGGCAGACGCTCGCGGTTTTCACCCTCTCGCGCTGCCCGACCTTCGCAGCACCGCGAGTCCTCCCAGCAGCGAGGGCTCTCCGACAGCGTGTCCCTCCAACCTCCCGGGTTTCGGCACCAGTGTAACAATGTTGAAAGTTCAGGGAGGAAGGAGGCGGGAACCAGCAGACGTTTAAACACTTTAATGAGGAAAATAAAACATAAATACAAAACGAAAGTAATGGCGGCGGCCCCTCGTGGTCGACCGCCGCCCACACAAAACACAACATAAAATCCAGGCCTGGTCCTCTCTCGTCTTCACTGTCGTCGCTCCTCCTTTTAAGCCTGCGCTCCTCCGTGAGACGAGAGACCGATGGCTCGCAGGTGTCGCTCATTATCCATCACGCCACCGGCTCTCGTGACGCTCTCACAGTCCCTCGACCCCGCCCTGCTCGCCACAATGATATATATTGATATATATTGACCTAATGAGACCACAGTTGGTCTCATTAGCAACGGCGATGAGACAAACTTCAGGAGTGAGGTGAGCCGCCTGGCCAGGTGGTGCGGCGACAACAATCTCTCTCTGAACGTGAAGAAGACGAAGGAGATTGTTGTTGACTTCAGAAGAATGCACACCCAGCATGCTCCTCTGACTATCAACGGTGCGACCGTGGAAAGGGTGAGGAGTACCAAATTTCTGGGTGTTCATATCACGGAAGACCTCTCCTGGACCACCAACACCACAGCACTGATTAAGAAATCGCAGCAGCGACTATACTTCCTCCGTAAGCTGAGAAGAGCCGGAGCCTCAGCCCCCATCATGCGCACCTTCTACAGAGGCACCATCGAGAGCATTCTGACCAGCTGCATCACTGTGTGGTACGGCGCCTGCAACGCATCCTGCCGCAAGGCACTGCAGCGCATAGTGAGAGCAGCTGAGAAGATCGTTGGTGTCTCTCTCCCACCCCTCCAGGACATCTATAACACCCGCCTCTCCCGAAAAGCCCTTGCTATTGCTAGGGACCCCACCCACCCATCCCACAGCCTCTTCAGTCTGCTGCCATCAGGGAGGAGACTACGCAGTCTCCAGGCACGGACCAACAGACTGAAGGACAGCTTCATACCCCAAGCTGTCAGGGCATTGAACTCTCTCCCGACTCTGCCACTTCTCCCCTCTTCTGCACCAAGGACCTGATCTCTGAATGCCCCCCCCCACCCCCTACCCACCATCAGTTATTCTCTTATTCATCCACCTCATTATGTTGTCCTTGCATTTCTCTCCTATTACATTTGCACTGCCTTAATTTGTAATTGCACTATTACTATTTACTATTGTTTGCACTATTTGCCATCGCCACTTTACCTCCATAACTCACTTTATCCATCTAGTTTAATTTTATTGTATTTTATCTTCATCTTCTGTTGTTGTTGTTACTGTTACTGTTAAATTATTGTTGTTGTTAACTGTATTTGCCTTGGGTCTGAGAGTAACGGAATTTCAATTCTCTATATGTATGCACTGTATATATTGCAGAATTGACAATAAAGCTGACTTTGACTTTGACTTGATATGGGTTATTTCGTGAAACGGTTATCTTGATACTTTTTTGCAACCCCCGAGGCCGTCGACATAACCAAACTCCACTGTATATATATATATATATATATATCTGATTAATATTTTATATTAATTATTATAATTATCTTTTTATTTAGACTTCACTATTTAACATTCTAAAAAAATAAAATAAATGTTTTTTTCTGATGATTAGGAATTCTATACTGAAGACCCCCAAAAATGTCTGGATTACGGACGCATCATCAATCAGCGCCACTTCAAGAGACTGATGTCATTGTTGGAGGGCAGCACCATCGCTGTGGGGGGGGAAAACGACGAATCAGAGTGTTACATTGGTACACTTTACCTGCATTGCTACTACATTTTCAAAAGATAATGACACTTCTATATAGAATACATATTTGAATCGCTTTTTATTACTTTTATATTCAATCACAATTAATAACTCTTCATTATCCATCTTATTTTTAACAGCTTCCATTTATTTGAACCTGACAAAAAAGTTATGTTTTTGCCGTATGTGTTTACCGTAAAATACCGTTATGCTGCTTTATACTGCGAACTGATATTTGTATTCATATTTTAATGAATGATCATAATCACAAACAAAAAACTGGTTATTGCACAAATAGTTTTATTGTTTACTGCACTCTGTAATGCTTCTAGTAATTTACTTATAGCAGAAATCTTGCACATTCACAGAAGAACACTCACGTCCATGTTGCAGAATAAGGTGTTTATTCAACATGCATCTCTTCGCAGCTCCAACAGTTTTAAGGGACGTGAAGCCGGATGCCAAGGTGATGCAGGAGGAGATCTTCGGGCCCCTGTTGCCCGTCCTCACAGTGAACGGTGCAGATGAAGCCATCAAATTCATCAACCAGAGAGAGAAACCCCTTGCCTTGTACATCTTCTCTTCAGACAACAAGGTTTAAACTGATTCTTGGCATAGAGAAAGGTAAAATGATATTTTGCTTAAGACAGATCTGTTGTTTCATCACAGCTGATCAAGAGTATAATTGCGGAGACCTCTAGTGGTGGAGTGCTGGCCAATGACTGTTTGATGCACTTCTCAGTAAGCTCATTGCCTTTTGGTGGAGTTGGTGAGTTCTTTTCATTTTTTGGACTATCTCTGAAAGAAGCTGCTGAAGCTTGAATGCCGTGTGGTGATGTGCGGACTCTTCTGCTCGCCCTGCAGGGAACAGTGGGATGGGCCGCTATCATGGCAAGCACGGCTTTGATCACTTGAGCCACTTGCGCGGCTGTCTAATCAAACAGCTGAAGATGGAGGGGGTGAATAAGATGCGTTATCCACCACATACAGCAGACAAGCTGGGCTGGGCGCGCTTTTTCATACTCAAACACGTCAACTTTGGCAGTCTGGGCCGGCTGGCTCTTCTGGCGCTGCTGGCTGTCTTTGTTGCAGTGATTTTACAGGTAACAGAGCATATGAAATAATTTTTTAACTTCACTTATAGATCTTCATTTTAGACATATGGGGTTGTTTATTATTTTATTTTTATTAGTTTTTATATTTAAGTTAAGTTTTTATAGTTTATTAACATACTACTAGTATAAAGTTGGGGCCTAAACTGTATAAATATGATTTATATATTATTATACATAAAATATAATTTAAAATATAATATAATCTTTTTTTGGTATTTGTTTTATATATATATAGATGTGTATATATATATATATATATATATATATATATATATATATATACACATACAGGGAGTGCAGAATTATTAGGCAAATGAGTATTTTGACCACATCATCCTCGTTATGCATGTTGTCTTACTCCAGTGCTTCTCAATTATTTTCTGTCACGCCCCCCCTAGGAAGAGGTAAACATTTTGCGCGCCCCCCCTCCCCCCATTTTGGAACGTTCGCCTTATGGTTTCCATGGCAACGCGTCATGCTTGTCACGTGACATACCGCAATCACAAAAAAGCGCTGTATACGTTAGGGTTAGTTAATTAATACATTTATTTAGTTTTTCTTTTTTATTTAAAATAGTCACCAACTTGTTGCCTCAACTTGTTGAAACCTAAAAGAAACCTTATGTGGTTGAAAACACTGAATTGTTGTGATAAATGACAAGCTCTGAGTGCGTCTTTTTTGGATCAGTGCCAGATAATACGTGAAAACACGTGTGAATTTAGTGGTTGATCACGTGACACACATGAACACCAGTGTGATCGTACACGTCAAAGGATGAGGGGATGGTTATCTGAACTTCATATATGCTGCTCGTGTTCAGTGCAAGAAAACCTACTCCCTGGCAAAAAAAAAGCATGTACTCCAAGGTAACGCGCGCCCCCCCTGGCATCGCTCCACTATTTGAGAACCACTGTCTTACTCCAAGCTGTATAGGCTGGAAAGCCTACTACCAATTAAGCATATTAGGTGATGTGCATCTCTGTAATGAGAAGGGGTGTGGTCTAATGACATCAACACCCTATATCAGGTGTGCATAATTATTAGGCAACTTCCTTTCCTTTGGCAAAATGGGTCAAAAGAAGGACTTGACAGGCTCAGAAAAGTCAAAAATAGTGAGATATATTGCAGAGGGATGCAGCAGTCTTAAAATAGCCAAGCTTCTGAAGCGTGATCATCGAACAATCAAGCGTTTCATTCAAAATAGTCAACAGGGTCGCAAGAAGCGTGCGGAAAAACCAAGGCGCAAAATAACTGCCCGTGAACTGAGAAAAGTCAAGCGTGCAGCTGCCAAGATGCCACTTGCCACCAGTTTGGCCATATTTCAGAGCTGCAACATCACTGGAGTGCCCAAAAGCACAAGGTGTGCAATACTCAGAGACATGGCCAAGGTAAGAAAGGCAGAAAGTCGACCACCACTGAACAAGACACACAAGCTGAAACGTCAAGACTGGGCCAAGAAATATCTCAAGACTGATTTTTCTAAGGTTTTATGGACTGATGAAATGAGAGTGAGTCTTGAGTCTTGGGCCCGTGGCTGGATTGGTAAAGGGCAGAGAGCTCCAGTCCGACTCAGACGCCAGCAAGGTGGAGGTGGAGTACTGGTTTGGGCTGGTATCATCAAAGATGAGCTTGTGGGGCCTTTTCGGATTGAGGATGGAGTCAAGCTCAACTCCCAGTCCTACTGCCAGTTTCTGGAAGACACCTTCTTCAAGCAGTGGTACAGGAAGAAGTCTGCATCCTTCAAGAAAAAACATGATTTTCATGCAGGACAATGCTCCATCACACGCGTCCAAGTACTCCACAGCGTGGCTGGCAAGAAAGGGTATAAAAGAAGAAAATCTAATGATATGGCCTCCTTGTTCACCTGATCTGAACCCCATTGAGAACCTGTGGTCCATCATCAAATGTGCGATTTACAAGGAGGGAAAACAGTACACCTCTCTGAACAGTGTCTGGGAGGCTGTGGTTGCTGCTGCACGCAATGTTGATGGTGAACAGATCAAAACACTGACAGAATCCATGGATGGCAGGCTTTTGAGTGTCCTTGCAAAGAAAGGTGGCTATATTGGTCACTGATTTGTTTTTGTTTGGTTTTTGAATGTCAGAAATGTATATTTGTGAATGTTGAGATGTTATATTGGTTTCACTGGTAAAAATAAATAATTGAAATGGGTATAAATTTGTTTTTTGTTAAGTTGCCTAATAATTATGCACAGTAATAGTCACCTGCACACACAGATATCCCCCTAAAATAGCTAAAACTAAAAACTACTTAAAATATTGATACAAAAATATTCAGCTTTGATATTAATGAGTTTTTTGTGTTCATTGAGAACATGGTTGTTGTTCAATAATAAAATTAATCCTCAAAAATACAACTTGCCTAATAATTCTGCACTCCCTGTACATATACATTGATACATATACATTAATAATATTAAAACTTGAAAACGGCAATACCAGCATAACTGAAGACATCATTGTCCAATCAATAAAATGTATTATTAATGATTATCAAGACAAACAATTATTTCTCCAGGTAATATAGTTTATTAACATCATACTGCTTTAGATGGTTTCCAGATTTGATCATATATATATAAACATGATTTTTTTATATTAATTTATATTATTATACATATAAAATATATTTCTTTTCTGAAGCATAATACAATTAAATACACTAACCAAAATCATGACCACGTGCCTCATACAAATCAGATTTCAGAGATAGAAGTATCATATTTACCATCTGAGTACCTTATGAGCTTTTCCTGACAAACTCATATTTTTGTGTTTTTTGCAGATGAACTACACTGATTAAGAATGTGAACGATATGAAGAAATCTCACCTCCACCCAGAAGACCTGGGTCAGATGGTGGACAAACTCCTACTGAAGTGCTGCTTCTTTCCTTTGCCTTCGTTTCATTTTCATGGCCATGATTCATTTCCATTATTACGACAATATTGCATTGATGCGAACATGCCGTTTTAATACTAATATCTGAAGCACTTTAATCAGGGTTTATTGTAGAATACGCTCTTTTAACACAGAACCTCACCATCCTGTCCATGTCTGGGATGTTTTTAATGAAGGAATTTCAGGTCTCTCGAGGCAAATTTTGTTTTCTTAAGCTTTATAAAAAACATTGAATAAGATGTCCAGCATTTTTAAGAAAGGCACATTTCAAGTCTAAAAGAGAGTTTTGTAAACCCTTAACAAGCGGTTTGTGCTGCAGTTTTATGGTTCTGCCAGATTTATTTATGAAGAATTGTTTCATATGAAGAAAATATGATTGCATAATTATCCTGAATGTTTCATTTTCA
>JAWRVZ010000063.1:2960000-3050000 GCA_037043235.1 Rhodeus uyekii
TCCCCATAGAGTTTTGAAACACTGAAATGCTTCTGTGACACATGTAATGGAAAGATCACAGATATATTAATATGTGCTCTGTTGATTGTACTGCTTCCCCATATTATGTATGCCAGGGGGCGTCACCACCCCAGATGGATGATTCACTCACATTCTCCTGAAAGTCCTCCGTCAGTGTGTGGTGTGGGAGGTGATTCTGAAGTTCCTGTCAAATCAGTTCGGCTGTGATTCATTTTAGGCTTTATAACATGGAGGCATCAGTTGTGAACTGCTTTTCAACCCACAACATATAATATGAATATGAAATGAATGCAAAAGTTGATTTCTGTAATGCAGATTAGCAAAACATATGAACAAATTCATCATGCTGAAATACTTAACTGAATAACATGCAACTTTGCTTTTAATAGTGAAGGTGTGTTCAAGTGCCCAGAGGACCATCTGCCACTGGATTATGCCAAAGTGAGTGTATCATTACACACTACAGTTTCAAATCCCTTCAGATTTCATCCAAGGATGATCATTCCTCTGATGTTTCAGGAGAAATTATTCAATAAAATATAGAACATATTTGAACATAAAAATAGTTTTTATCCTCAAATTTTAGCACGGATACACAGTTCAGTTGGCATGGACACTTTAACATGTTGACACAACAAACGATTGTCTTTATGAGCCACTGAATCATTCCTGTAAGACTTTCGTTCATCTTTGGAACAGAAATGAAGATCTTTATGATGAAATCTGAGCGCTCTCCGTCCTCTCCATTCACTGCTACAAAATATTAACGCTTTTTCTCTTGATGAAACAGTTCTTAAAGAAATCATAAAACTAATCCATGTGAATTGAGTGCTTTAGCCAAAATTTTCTGAAAAGACTCAATGTTATATGTAAATAAAAGCCTAAATGAAATTTGTTCATCATATAAAGCAATCATGTCTCTTCAGAAAATTTGGATTAAACTGCTTGATTCATATGGATAAGTTTTACCATCTCTTTTTGAAGCGTCAAATTGCTAATCGGAGGGACAGAAATCTCTCAGATTTCATCAGAAAGATCTTCATTTGAGATCTGAAGATATGGATTTGGAACATCATGAGGTAAAAAAAATTGTGGGTGAGTTATCCCTTTAAATTCTTGTTTATTGAACTATTGTACAAAAAGCAATCGTTCAAATAATCAAATCTATCTTGCTTGCGTTTTAATTCCTTCAAATGTTCTTGCATGTTCTACTCCATTACGCAGTTATAAATGTGTAATTCTGACTGCAGATTTTTCCAGATTTGGAATTGGAGCAGCAGATTTTGTCCCTGCCCATCCGCTGCATCCACAGTGAGGAGGGCTGCCGCTGGACCGCTCAGAACAAGCTTCTCCAGGTCAATAAACAGCATATAATGCAGACACAAACTCAAATCTGACGAATTTGTAGACGCATCAATGCACAAACGTGCACGATCCCAAACGTTTGAACGTTGGAGGCAAGACATGCAATGAACACTGAAGTCTCTCTCTCACACCGGGTTCCTCTCTGCCCCTCCAGGCCCATTTGTCCGTGTGTGAGTTTAACGTGGTGTCGTGCCCGAACCGCTGCGACGTGAAGTTGCTGCGCCGTGAACTCCCCGAACACCTGCAGCATGACTGCGCTAAGAGAAAACTACACTGTGATCACTGCGGTGACCAATTCACTGGAGAGGCATATGAGGTCAGATGCATGTATGCTTTCTTACTGTTTTGTCACTACAATCCCACTTCTGAGACTTGATCGTACAAATACAAAGCATTTAAGTTTAGCTATACAGTGATCCCTCGTTTATCACGGTTAATGTGGAGTCCCCGCAATAGGTGAAAACCTGCGAATGTCCATATATCTGTGTGTAGGTACCAGAATGTTTAAAATATGTATATTTGTACTTTATATATATTTTAATTAAATCTATTTAATTATAAAACCTTAATATTATACATTTACTCTCTCTCATACGATACGCATTATGGTGCTCTACACTCATCAATGACAGTATCTTGAGACTCCAGTAATGACGACGATGACAGACCTGTGCGGTTTGATGAATGTGATGATGATGATGATGATGATGATGGTGTTACTGCACTGGTATAATGACGCCTTTAAATCAGTTTTGGAAGCGCCTCATCATCAGATATCGGCACTGGATCGTCTAAATTTGCTTCTGATAGAGGTGAAGAGGCTCCCACTCCACTCGTGCTCTCATTGGTCGATCTCGCGCTGGGAACCAATCACGTGTCTTGTTTGAGTGCCATGGGCGTGTACAAAGCCTCTGAGAGAGTTTCTCTCTTTGACTGGCATCCTGGGAACCCGTTTCTCTCGCATCACGATGAAACAATGCTGCCTTCCGCAATACGGCTGCCGATATGGCGGTATTTTTGAATTTTTATTTTTCGATGAATATTTTTGAAAAATCCGCGATGCACTGAGTCCGCGGAATTTGAACCGCGAAGTGGCGAGGGATTACTGTATCTGTAATGATTTAAAAATGCTAATGTATTAATATTAACATGAACAACTTTTTAAAATATCAGATTTATTATATAAGATATGGTCAGCACAAACCATCTTGTTTCAACACTGCACCACCGCTGATCCTCTCTGCCCTCATTCAGAGTCACCAGGGTGTTTGTCCTGAGGAGAGTGTGTACTGTGAGAATAAATGTGGTGCTCGGATGCTGCGGAGACTGTTGGCCCAGCACTCGCTGTCAGAGTGTCCCAAACGCAAACTGCCCTGCAGATACTGCAGAAAAGAGTTCCTCTATGAAACTATTCAGGTCAGTGCGATTTTTTCCACATTTATTTCCACATATAATATTACACTTTTCAGTTATTTTTATGACATTTTTTAATGTATTGTATTGTTTGTGGCAAAGGGAGTGTTCTTATGTCCTAAATTCGTATGTGTTTTGTATTCACAGCCTCATCAGCAGCAGTGTCCACGCGTCCCTGTGCAGTGCCCGAACAGGTGCGGCACAACGGGCATCACTCGAGAGACTTTAATGGCACATGTAAAGGAAGGATGCAGCACTGCTATGATGCTTTGCCCATTTAAGGAGGCTGGCTGCAAACATAGGGTATGATCTACAGTGATGCATAAATAATAGCTCTATGATGAATACTAGACATCATATCTTGTATATGAGAAGTATATGTGGCCAAAAATGTATTTGGCATAATCTTTGCTTGTCATTGTAATAGATAACAAAATAACACTGCTGGTATTACTTTAAAGAAAAGACCGCACAAGCAACACTTTTAAACAGGGATGCAAATTCTGTACAGTACGAGAAGCCAATAATTACTATCATGTTATGAAGATAACTGATAAAAGACTATACATTCTATACTATTTTAGTTCAAAATAAATAATATATATAATAGATAAAGTAACACTGGCATTCTGTCATATTATAAAGGCCGTTCACATCAAGGACGAAAACTATATACAACTATAATGACAAAGAGGAAAGATATCGTTGGAATCACTTCCAGAGCGACTTTTACCAGCTTATAAGCAATAAAAATATTGACAGCCAATCAGAATCCATCCAAATTCAAAGAGCTTGAACATTTAAAGTGACAGATGACAGAACTGCAGAGTGCTCTTTATACTTTATACTTCAGAGTGCTCTCAGAGTACAACTTTATAATGCATTGGTGTGTATACTAATATAGTTATCATGATTGTGTGTGTGTGTGTGTGTGTGTGTGTGTGTGTGTGTGTGTGTGTGTGTGTGTGTGTGTGTGTGTGTGTGTGTGTGTGTGTGTGTGTGTGTGTGTGTGTGTGTGTGTGTGTGTGTGTGTGTGTGTGTGTGTGTGTGTGTGTGTGTGTGTGTGTGTGTGTGTGTGTGTGTGTGTGTGTGTGTGTGTGTGTGTGTGTGTGTGTGTGTGTGTGTGTGTGTGTGTGTGTGTGTGTGTGTGTGTGTGTGTGTGTGTGTGAATAAAAGCCTAAATGAAATCTGATCAAATGAAGGTGATCAAGTCTCTTCATAAAATTTGGACTAAACCACTTAATTCATTAAATTCTTCGAAAAGTTCAAAACGATCTCTTTAACCTTTTGAAGCTTCAAAGTTATAATTGTCTAGCTGTGTGTGGAGGGACAGAAAGTGCTCAGATTTCCTAAAAAAAAAAAAAAAATTGTGTTCAAAAGTAAATTTTGAACAAAACTCTTACAGTTTTTGGGTGAACTATCCCTTTAAATGTTATACAGTACATACCTTATGGTAGTGACGCCTGGTGGCCAAGTTTCACATTGCCTGCTAATAGTTCAACTTTCTCTGTGCTCGGATAGATTGTTTATAATAAACACCCCTATATTCCATTAAAAAAATAATTGTCCTTTTTAATTTCATGGTAACTTTAAAACTGTTAAGTTCACAGTCTTGTACCTTTTTCTTTTTGTCTAATTTTTTTAATACATTTTGATTCAAATCAGAGCTGGTTGGTTTGGTTCATGACTTGTAACTCTTTAACAAAGACATGTTAAAAATTCCTTTGAGAAAAGCAAATGGAAAAATTACTCCAGGAACCAAAGCAGTTGAAAAAGTGGGGTTTCGAGTCAAATTACCTTTTTTTATATAGCACTTTATACAATACAGATTGTTTCAAAGCAGTGATAACAGGGAAATGATTTAATGATGCAAACAATCAGATTGTAGATTGGGCTTATTTAAGACCAAATCTTTTTTTAACAAAACGTATTTTTTTTTAATCATCAAGGCACTTTTTTGTGATTTAAATGAAAGTGAAAAAGAATTGGGCCTGCTCCAAAATGACACAAAAAAAGTGTTGATCCACGGTATCTCTCTTTAATTAAGCCATATTTACTAAAGTATTAATATCAAAATATCCGGCACAGTATCATGACCTCACGTCTTTCTCTCTGTTTTAATCATAGTGCCCTAAAACTGCAGTGGCACAACACCTTGAAGAGGGCACCCACACCCACCTCTCTCTTCTGTGTGGTCTGGTGAATCGTCAGAGGCTGGAGCTCAGGGAACTGCGGCGTGGAGTGGAGGAACTCTCTGGAAGTCGAGATGGCACACTACTCTGGAAGCTCACAGACTACAGCAAGCGACTACAAGAGGCTAAGAGTAGGACTTCTGGGAGTTTGGAATTGTTTAGTCCCGCCTTCTACTCCCATAACTATGGTTACCGTCTGCAAGTGTCCGCCTTTCCCAATGGGAACGGCAGTGGTGAAGGCTCTCACTTGTCAGTCTACATTCGAGTTCTACCAGGAGAGTACGATGGGCTGCTTGAGTGGCCTTTCCCTTATCGTGTTTCATTCTCACTGTTGGATCAGAGCGACCCTGCTCTCACCAAACCCCAGCACATCACAGAGACCTTCAGCCCGGATCCAACCTGGAAGAACTTCCAGAGGCCGCGACCTGGATCTCTGGGAAGTATTCGTGGAGGATGTCTGGATGAGAGCATGCTGGGATTTGGCTACCCAAAGTTCATCTCGCATGAGGAGATGAGGAAAAGAAACTATATCAGAGACAATGCTATTTTCATTAAAGCTTCCATAGATGTGGTCCAGAAGATCTTGAACTCTTGAGTTCTGGAATAAATTTTAAATAATCTGAAAATATTCTCTTATGGCCCTTTTTGTTCCTATAAAAAATGTAGATGCATAATTTTTTATCAGGTTTTACCACAGATGAAGGATATTTAGATACTGAAAAGGTTTGTTTTCTTTTGCATGTATTTTTTCTGTAATATGTTTATGTACTATAACATTTAAAATGGCTAATGACTCTCCTGTTATGAACAGTGAATTTTCATGTTCCATGTGTGTGTGGTGTTTAATCCTAAATAGCACTGTAAACATTTAGCACCACCCATTGTGTTCATTGAAAAATGACGTAAAGAAAGACATGTAAAAGTAAAATTATTTGTGCTACAAAACAGTATGTTTATATTTGTAATAATAACTCAAAATAATGTAATACCAGTCTTCAATACTAACTCTTTCCACATATTTTTTATTGCTAGCCAGCCTTTTTTTTTTTTACCATTTTCATAAAATTGTTATGTCCACAAAATATTTTATTCTATGAATGTGAACATGCAATAAAAAGAAAAATATATTATTTTTATATGAGTACTTGACTGTGGGTAAATTTAATAAAAAACAAACAAAACAAAACAAAATTTTGAACAACAATTCTGAGAAAATCACATTTTTGTCATAGACTGTCCAAAGTGGATTCAGAAATATATCTAAATCTGATTTGGGCCACACCAATATTTAAATATCAAGGCTGTGAAAGAAATAAAAATTCACACGTGTAAAATCACAGAAGAAGAAAGTGTAACACTTACCTCACCAGTAAAAACAAAAAATCTAAAGCTGGCTAAATTATCAGCAGGTCAGCAGCGAGTACGTTTGTCAATAAAGTGAGATTAAATGCATACAAATATGTGTTTTATTTAACTTATTTAATTAATTGATGTTTGTGTGGTATTCTGATTTTGCATTTCAATGATTTTATTCATTTTGAGGAATACTGAATTTGTTTCTGTGGAAGCGAGATTAATAAATGCTCACATTTAGTCTAGAACTACAATAAGCATTTTCACACACAACAACTCCTGATTTCTCTCAACATGAAGACAAGAGTCAGTCAATACATAGGAAAACTTGCGTTACTTTTTTGAAAAAGTAACTCAGATTTTTTGTTTGAAATTTAAAAGTAATGCGTAAAAATTACTTGAAAAAAATAATTACATAACTATTTGCGTAGGTTTTTTGTAATGCGTTGCCAGAGCTCATAAATATTAAAGTGACAGCTATAAGTAATACACGTCATATTACGTGCTCATATTATAAATGTTTACAAACTGCTTTCTTTTTTCACATCCTCTCTTAGTTTTTATAATGCCTGAGCATAAATTAACAAGAATGCATGGCAGATCACACAATACATAAATGCTTAATAATCTACAGCTCTGGAAAAAAATTAAGAGACCACTGCAATTTTTTCTTAAATCAGCATCTCTATGTTATGAATATGAGCTCTGCGCTCCCCTCCATGGCAACCAGATGGAGCTCACACATATACTGACACTACACTACACACTACATTTCCCATCATGCAGTACACTGGACTGATTACACACATCAGCTGAACACAATGATTTCTGTTTGTTCATGCCAGCTGTTACACATTCACAAGAGACTATTTAAACCTGGTTACCCCACAATTCACCGCAAAGTCTTGATTTGCCATAGCTGTCATTTCTGAGCATTTATATTCCTGTCTGTTTACCTGTTACCAGTTCTGCCTGTTTACCCGTTTTTGATCCTGTTCTGCCTGCCCTGACCTTTGCCTGGAAAACCGCTTATGATTGATAACTGCCTGTCTTGACCTCTCGCCTGGATTATTGTACCTGAATCTGTCTGCCTGCCTCTCTGACCCCTGCCTGGATTACTGTTTATGTTTGATCTCTCTGTTTGCCCTGACCAGTTGCCTGCACGACCATTCTTAATAAAGACATAGCGATTGGATCCCTGCCTGTGAGTCCCCTCTGTTACAGAAGACTTCGCCAACAAAAGATCCAGCTGTCTTTTTCCACCTCTGTGCTAATATGTCTGCCCTATCCAGTCAACCCATCACCCAAGAAAAACGTTGCAGCACCTTGGAATATCTGGGGAGGGTCCTCCAGATAACCAGGGAGAACCCAGACTTCCATGCCTTTGCCACCAAGTTCAGGATGTTTGCCATCTTCTCGTCCTTAAATGATGAGATGCTGAAAATGCTGTTTCAGTTCGGGGCTAACCATCTCCAGTTTATAGACCTCCCTGACACTACCAGCATGAGTTGGCAGCAAGCCGTTCATGAGTGTCAGGTGAGTGTCCTGCTCCGAACCAGCCAGTCAACCAGAGCCAGAGCCGGCAACGACCCGTCAACCAGAGCCAGAGCCGGCAACGGCCCGTCAACCAGAGCCAGAGCCGGCAACGGCCCGTCAACCAGAGCCAGAGCCGGCAACGGCCCGTCAACCAGAGCCAGAGCCGGCAACGGCCCGTCAACCAGAGCCAGAGCCGGCAACGGCCCGTCAACCAGAGCCAGAGCCGGCAACGGCCCGTCAACCAGAGCCAGAGCCTGCAACGGCCCGTCAACCAGAGCCAGAGCCTGCAACGGCCCGTCAACCAGAGCCAGAGCCTGCAACGGCCCGTCAACCAGAGCCAGAGCCTGCAACGGCCCGTCAACCAGAGCCAGAGCCTGCAACGGCCCGTCAACCAGAGCCAGAGCCTGCAACGGCCCGTCAACCAGAGCCAGAGCCTGCAACGGCCCGTCAACCAGAGCCAGAGCCTGCAACGGCCCGTCAACCAGAGCCAGAGCCTGCAACGGCCCGTCAACCAGAGCCAGAGCCTGCAACGGCCCGTCAACCAGAGCCAGAGCCTGCAACGGCCCGTCAACCAGAGCCAGAGCCTGCAACGGCCCGTCAACCAGAGCCAGAGCCTGCAACGGCCCGTCAACCAGAGCCAGAGCCTGCAACGGCCCGTCAACCAGAGCCAGAGCCTGCAACGGCCCGTCAACCAGAGCCAGATCCTGCAACGGCCCGTCAACCAGAGCCTGAGGTACCGTTTCCCACCCTATCCCACCCATTATCATCGCTGTACCTGTCTGTGTCTGCCAGCCCTCCTGTCCTGTCTCCGCCGGAGATTGTCAGTCCTGCACCGTCGCTGGATGCATCCTGCTGGGTGGTACCGCCGCAGGTCTTACCGCCTCCAGCCTCGACGGCAGTCGGGGAATCCCTGACTCCGCCTCCAGCCTCAGACCCCTTCTCTCCACCTCGGCCCGTCAACACTTCGGCACAGCCTGGCTTCTCACTCCCTCAGCTTCACCAAAGTCCCTCGACCATCATCTTCATCGGGTTCCCTCGTCCTCCAGGCTCCACCTTGGTCGTGCGTCGCCTTGCCTACACCTGCGGCTCCAGCTGGCTTCTTCCTCCCTCCGGATTACACCTTTTGTACTCTGTCACTCCGTCTCCGACTCTGCTCTCGGTCCTTTGGACTCCGCCTCGGTCGTTCGTCGCTGCGGCTGGCCTTCGGTCTCCGGAACCAGCGGTGTCGATCGGGTCCTTCGGCTCGTCGGCTACGTCCTGGGACCTTACAAACCTGCCAGACGTCCCAGACCCGCCAGCCTTGCCTGGTCCGTGCCCCCGGCACCAGCCTGGAACATTGAACTTTGGTCGCCGCCATGGTGGTGTGCGGCGCCTTTTAGCTGCCTCACGCCAGGAGGCGCTCGTAGGGGGGGGGGCTCTGTTATGAATATGAGCTCTGCGCTCCCCTCCATGGCCACCAGATGGAGCTCACACATATACTGACACTACACTACACACTACATTTCCCATCATGCAGTACACTGGACTGATTACACACATCAGCTGAACACAATGATTTCTGTTTGTTCATGCCAGCTGTTACACATTCACAAGAGACTATTTAAACCTGGTTACCCCACAATTCACCGCGAAGTCTTGATTTGCCATAGCTGTCATTTCTGAGCATTTATATTCCTGTCTGTTTACCTGTTACCAGTTCTGCCTGTTTACCAGTTTTTGATCCTGTTCTGCCTGCCCTGACCTTTGCCTGGAAAACCGCTTATGATTGATAACTGCCTGTCTTGACCTCTCGCCTGGATTATTGTACCTGAATCTGTCTGCCTGCCTCTCTGACCCCTGCCTGGATTACTGTTTATGTTTGATCTCTCTGTTTGCCCTGACCAGTTGCCTGCACGACCATTCTTAATAAAGACATAGCGATTGGATCCCTGCCTGTGAGTCCCCTCTGTTACACTCTACAAGTATGGAAGACATTCCATTCCAATGTCTGTTGAATTTCAACAAAGGCACACCTCAATCTACTGAATGAGGTGCTGATTAGGTGATTACCTGAACAAATCTTATTTAATAAGGAAAAGAATAAAAAAACACTTCTGTGGTCATCACTATTCTCTTGCAGTAGAACCAGCTGGCTGGCAAAAACAGTCCTAGTAGTGCCTCAAAAGTAATTGGAATCAAAAAATAACTCTTGACCATGGCAAAAAAGCTGAAAAGGAAAGTTTTGAGTAAGGAAAAGAAGGGTTCGATTCTGGCTTTACTGGGAGAGGGATACAGTGAGCGTCCGGTTGCTTCCATCCTTAAAATTTCAAAGACGGCGGTTCACAAGAACAAGGTCAAGCAGCAGACATTGGGGACAACAAAGTTACAGACTGGCAGAGGGCGAAAACGACTTTCCACTGATCGAAATGACCGGCAACTCATTCGAATGTCACTCAACAACCGTAGGATTACATCAAGTGACCTACAAAAAGAATGGCAAAAGGCAGCTGGGGTGAAGTGCACGGCGAGGACAGTTCGAAACAGGCTTCTAGGGGCAGGGCTGAAGTCGTGCAAAGCCAGAATAAAGCTCTTCATCAATGAGAAGCAAAGAAGAGCCAGGCTGAGGTTTGCAAGAGACCATAAGGATTGGACTGTGGAGGACTGTCATCTTCTCTGATGAGTTCAATTTTCAGCTTTGTCCAACACCTGGTCATCTAATGGTTAGACGGAGGCCTGGAGAGGCCTACAAGCCACAGTGTCTCGCACCCACTGTGAAATTTGGTGGAGGATCGGTGATGATCTGGGGGTGCTGCAGCAAGGCTGGAATCGGGCAGATTTGTGTTTGTGAAGGATGCATGAATCAAAGCGCATACAAGGTTGTCCTGGAAGAAAACTTGCTTCCTTCTGCTCTGACAATGTTCCCCAACTCTGAGGACTGGTGTTTCCAGCAGGACAATGCTCCATGCCACACAGCCATAGCAATCAAGATGTGGATAGAGGACCACCAGATCAAGACCCTGTCATGGCCAGCCCAATCTCCAGACCTGAACCCCATTGAAAACCTCTGGAATGTGATTAAGAGGAAGATGGAAAGTCACAAGCCATCAAACAAATCCGAGCTGCGTGAATTTTTGTGAATGTGAAGGACTGGTGGAGAGCATGCCAAGACGCATGAAACGTGTGATTCAAAATCAGGGTTATTCCACCAAATATTTATTCTGAACTCTTCCTAAGTTAAAATATTAGTATTGTGTTGTTTAAAAATAAATATGAACTTATTTTCTTTCCATTGTTTGAGGTCTGACTACACTGCATCTTTTGTGTTATTTTGACCAGCTGTTGATTTTGGCAAATAAATGTTATAAATTACAATATTTTTGTTTGGAATTTGTGAAAAATGTTGTCAGTAGTTTATAGAATAAAACAAAATTTAATTTTACCCAAACTCAAGTGAGAAATAAAGCTCTACTCATTTGTTGATGGAGCACAGTAATTGCCGCTTGCAGCCGCTCAAAATGTGTTTTTTAGAAAAAATAGGTGAAATTGAAGAATTTTCAATTCCGCGGAACACTGGTTGAAAAACACTGCCCTAGGGGTCGCTATTGGGAATACCTCCAGGCCTAAAGCATTAGTCCAGGGGTGTCAAACTCAATTGCACAGGGGGCCAAAATCCCAAAAAAATTTAGGTCACGGGCCGAACAGGATAAACATTTATTGAAAACACTAAAACTAAACTTTTAAAACTTACCTTTTTTTAAATTAGATGTGAATAAAAACAGACAGAAATATTATTCTGGAATAAATCAACTTATACCTTAAATAACTTAAAAATATAAAAATATTTGAAAAATACTTTAAAAAAATTAAAATATATCCTGTCTAAATTATACAAGTTAGAAATAAAGTAAACAAGTAAAGTAAAAGTAAGTAAAAGTTAAAAGAACAAACATTCAAATTTCTTTACTCTTATGTCATTTTATATAAAACTTTTTATATAAAAAAAACTAAGATTTATATATAAAAGATTTTGCTCTCCATAAAAATATATCCTGTCAAAATTATACAAATTCAAAATATGGACATGCTGCATAACAAAACCTGGAAATCTAAATACAATTTTTGCTTTTCAGCAATAACAAATCAAATATCAAATCATTCAGTTGAATTTGCTCTTATGTCATTTGTCTTATAGTGCCGTCTTATTAAATTATTTAATTACTGCCACATTAGCTCCACAAATGAGACACACGGGTATACCGATAGTATGTCAGTAAACATATACTGTATTTTCCCGTATATTAGATTAGATTAGATTCAACTTTATTGTCACTACACAAGTACAGGTACAAGGCAACGAAATGCAGTTTAGGTCTAACCCATGGGGTTTTACAAACTATATCACAATTTTTTTACACGTAATAATATTTCAATATATTTGTTACGTCCCTAAGGACGTAATGTTTTTTTTATTTTTTGCGCTGTATTTTCTTTCTGGCGCTTGTATTATCACTCTGACAGCTGGCGCTGATATGCTGTCTGACCTGTCAATCATGCAAGAAGACGTTCTGCCATGAGGGCGGGCTCTTCTCATCCGATGATCAACACCTGAATTTCGCGCACAAAAACTGTGTACCGAGCCTGAACAGTTATGGATAATTGACAATAACAATCGCGCGGTACTAGCGCGAGCATCATTAGCCACTTCCTGTTTAATACAGGAAGTGTTCGGCGGGACAGCTGGAGCGCGGGACATCTCGCGGGCCATTAATAAAATGCTCTCGCGGGCCGGACATAATTACACGCCGGGCCGGATGTGGCCCGCGGGCCTTGAGTTTGACACCTATGCATTAGTCCAATCACGAAAATGAACTTTTTATTTATTTTATTTTTTTTATTGTATAATCTCACAAAATTACAATACAGAATCAGGGAACAAAATAAGAATTGCATCTTTCATAATAAACAAATGTAACTACAGACTAGGGAAAAAAAAAAAAAAAAAAAAAAAAATTAAAACAATACAATAAACATAGGTTTGCATACATTACATTTACAGAAAAAACAAAAAAAAACAAAACAGAGAAAAGGAAAGTACAATAAGATGGTTAAATCATATTTTAAAGACTTTGCCATAGTGCATTAAAAAGTTATTACTTTTTTTACTATTAATTAGCTCAAGGGACGAAATTACAGAATTAAGTTCAGCAAGAAACATAGGAAAGTGTAAAGGAGAATTAAACCATTTTTGTTTGTGAATGAAGAATTTCGCATACAAAATAAGGAAATTAACAATGTATTCAAGGGACAGCTGTTTTGGGTTTTCATAATAAAAGATGACCTCTTTGATGACAAAGGTGTGGGCGACATTTACAGGGCTAAAAACATAAAAACTTCATTCGGACCAAAATCTCTTGGTTATATTACACTCATAAAACAAGTGGGCAGATGTTTCTGCAGCTAAACCACAGAACGAGCAAGCTTCATCAACATCAGAATACTTAGAAATAGATGAGTTAACAGGATATATTTTATGGAGGATTTTATAATGAATTTCCTTAACTTTGTTGGAAACACAGAATTTATTTGGCAAAAGCCAAGCTTTTCTCCAGATAACATCTCTTACAAGGGAACCCCAATAGAATTTACCCCTCGGAGTAATTTTCCTCTTCATTTGAAAGATGTTTCGAATATGCCTATTATTACATTTCCGATCTAAAATGTCGATCCCACCCAATTTTAAAGCCGGATAGATACTGTTGCCTTTATTGAATTTAAGGTGATTTTTAATTAACTGGATTAAACCTGCTGGGATGGCTTTTACCAGGGTGTTATACTCCTTAAATGGGACTGGAAAGTTATGGAAATTCATAAATTGCTCATAAGTTAGAATATTACCAATGTCATCAAATACAGATAGAATACAATTAAAGTTATTGTTAAACCATCTAGGAAAGAAAAGAGATTTATTTCTAACAGTTATATTGGCATTGTTCCAAAGGAGAACTTTGTGTGGGGAAAAGCTATGGACAAAACACAATTTCCATGAAAGAAGGCATTGTTGATGGAAGTTAGATAAAGAAATGGGCAACTTGTCTGGTAAAAAGTTGCATTTCAAAAGGAAAGATAGACCACCAAGTTTGTTGAAGACATTATTAGGAATGAAAAACCATAATGACACTGGATTCATAAGGCATCTTTTCAACCAGTTCACTTTAAAGGTGTTTACAGTATCTGCAAAGTCTAAAAAGTCAAGTCCACCTTCGTCTCTGGAATTGGACAGTACTTCTTTTTTTAATTTGTGAGGCCTATGTTTCCATATGAAATCCAAAAGAATTGTGTTAATTTCTTTTAAAGTTTTATCATTGATAAACAGAGAGAGAGCTAATTCTGTGGCCAAGAGAAATAAGAATGGGGAGATGGGACAGCCCTGTCTGACTCCACGATAGATGTCAAACCTTTTGGATGTGTCAAAGTTAACAATCACAGAGCTGTTAATATCTCTATAGAACATGGTTACAACATCTATAAATGATTTACTAAATCCAAATAACTCTAGTGTATGAAAAATAAATTTGTGTTCAATGGAGTCAAAAGCTTTATAAAAATCAAGAAAGAGCACAAGACCATTTGAGTGAATCATATCAGAATAATCCAGTAAATCTAATACTAATCTTATGTTATTGGATATATGACGACCTTTCATGAAACCAGATTGAGATTCTGAGATAATATCATCTAAACCGGTTCTTAATCTTTTCGCATAAACAGATGCTAAAATTTTATAGTCCAATGTTAATAGAGTAATAGGACGCCAATTGTCAATCAATAATGGGTCCTTGCATGGCTTCGGTATGAGGGAGATTACTCCCTGTTTCATAGTAGTTGTCATTTCTCCCTGACTGATGCATTCTTTATACATATGAAATAACGGCAACTTAATAACCTCCCAAAAGTGAACATAGAATTCTACTGATAGTCCATCGATACCGGGGGATTTACCTTTTTTCATCAATTGCAGAGCTTGCTTAATTTCCTCAATTGACAGATCAGCGTCACAAATTTGATTATATTCACGATCAATAACTTTAATATGGGGTTTAATTATGTCAAAGAATTTTTCACAATTTTCATAATTGAATTTAGAGGTATATAGATTGCTATAAAATTTTGTAACAAATTCTGATATTTTTTTGGGGTCTTTAGAATTAACTCCATCAATATTGAGTTCTGAGAGAGTTTTTCTTTGACCGTTTCTTTTTTCCAGGGAAAAAAAATAGCTAGAATTCTTTTCCCCCTCCTCAAGCCACTTTGCCCGTGATCTTATATAAGCACCTTTAGCCAACTCTAAGTAAGCTTTATCAAACTCCAGATTCAATTTCTTTATTTCTAGACCCTCTTTTTCTGAAATCCTATCTTTAGCTAGTAATATATTAAGTCTATTAGCCAGATCTGAATCAGAAAGATGTTTAATAGTTTTAAGTTCCTTACTTCTTTTAATTGCAATATATCTAATTTTGTATTTAAAGAACTCCCACGTTTTTTTATAATCTCTGTCTAATCCAGTAAATAATTCTTTGGTGAGATTGATGATGCTATCATTAAATGTTTTGTCTTTTAATAAGGAATTATTAAGCTTCCAGTAGCCCCTCACTCTCGGGTTCTCATTAATACCACTCAATTTTATTGCAACTAATTTATGATCTGATAAGGGGGCCGTGATGTGAGAAGTATCTGTAACATAGCTCAGAGCAGAAGATGAAATTAGAAAAAAATCAATCCTAGATCTAAGAGACAAATTTCTATTGGACCAAGTAAAATCTTTGGTAGAAGGATTAAAGAACCGCCATGCATCAGTAAGAGAGAGATCGGCACAAAGTGAAAAAATGAGATCATTACTCATCCTATTATCAAGTCTCGGGGGGTATCTGTCCAAAACATCATCCATACATTCATTAAAGTCTCCTCCCAAAATAAAAGTAACGTTGTCATATTTCCTATTTAAGTCTTTAAGTCTATCCACTAGCTGAGAGAACATTGCCTTATTAGATGCACGAGAGTTGTGACCATATACACAACAAGCTATAAATGTGGAATTATCTTGTTTGATTACAGCAATAACCCATCTGCCTTCATCAGAGCACAAAGTTTCTAATACAGTTCCTTTAAATCGGTGTAACATAATAGCAGACCCAGCAGAATGGTTGGTGCCATGGCTAAAGAAAATTGAATTTCCCCATTGTGACCTCCAAAACTTAACATCCGTTTCCCCTGAATGAATTTCTTGAAGAAAAATAAGATCAGCAGCACTTCTTTTACAAAACAAAAAAATTGCTTTCCTTTTCAGACTTTCCCGCAAACCTCTAACATTTAAAGTTACAAACGACAATGATTTGAACGAGTATTCCATAACAAGAAATAACAAAAAAAAAATATATATATTTTTTTTTTAATAAAGTAACAAAGGATTCCTTTCCCTAGATTTCCTCTAAATGTAAAGGGAGAGGTGGATAATAACCCAAAAGTGCATAATTATCAGAGTGAAAAGGAGAAAATGTTTAGATTAATATTAAGGTAACAATAATTAAAGAACAAATACTGCAACCTTCAAATTCAACAAATTTGGAAGAATTTTATACAGTTTGAATATTTTTCAGATTTTCATGAGAAACCTGTGAGTGCAGGCAGCAGCTGATCTTACACATCCGAATAGAAGAATTGTTTCCCATCAATCAGAGCAAAAGAGTTGCGAAAGGTTGCCTTCTTGCCCTCCTCTCTTGCTTTCTTCACGAGAGGCCACAGCTTGTCCCGCGCGGCTCTAACTTCAGGAGACAGAGGTTCAGAAAGACGCAGTTTATTGTCAGTTAGGAATTTGCAGCCCTTAGCAGCAGCCCAAATAATGTCACGAATGTGGCGCCGTGAGAAGAGAATAATTATTGATCTAGCCTTTCCATCCGCCCGCTTCGGACCCAGACGATGAACGACATCAACGCTGTCCTGGAGCGCATCTCCGATCCCAGGAGCAATCTTCCCAAAGATGTTGAGAACCACATTACGAACATCCTCGTTGTCTTTTTCAACAGCGCCGTGCAGCTTTAGAAACCATCTCCAACTGTAGCGTCTGCATTCCTGTACACTTGCTTTCAGCGATTTGTTTTCCTCTCTCAAAGCGTGAACCTCAGAATCCAGATGATCAAGAGCCTCTTTATGAACACCAACATCCACAACAAGCTGTTGCACTGTCGCTGCCAGACTCTTAATTTGTTTAGCGGTTGCTTCGGTTGTGGATTCAATCGTCGAAACTTTTTGAAAGGTTTTGTCGTGTCTAACTGTAAGTTCACGTATTGCCGCCAAAATATCCTCGTACCCGCTGCCGGTGGATTCCGCGCGTTTAGATTTTTTTGCAGCGGGTTTCTGAGGGGTATCCAAAAGAGTTGTGACAACAACCTCATTGTTAAAGTTTGGACAAGTGTCAAACCACTGTGAATCCATGTCTTTCTTAGATTTCAGTTCAACACCACTCGAGGCTGATGCACAATCCTCAAACTGATCAGACGCGTTTGAAGACATGTCATCGAGCCAAACTTGTTTAACTTTCTTTTTGTTTCTTTTCCCCATGCAAAACGTGTCAACGAGGAGATATACAACTTTTTCACTTAATTTTTCACATTTATAACCAATTTAAGTCGCGGGTTATAGCACCACTTCACCTTTATTTCCCTGAAGAGAAGAAACACGCGACCACCTACACCGCCGCCATCTTGGCCCCGAAAATGAACTTAACATTGGCCGGCAGGTGACTATGGCGTCATTGTGGGTGCGGCTCTACATCGCTGTAAACAAGCTTCATAGTTGAAGGATGCAGGACTCAGGGGGTGGCGAGATAAACAAAACTTTTATTTCTCACTGGTACACACAACATAGTGTAAGGCCCTGCCATGAGGCCCCACTCACTGGTCCAACGACGGTAGCCAATGGCGGTTTCATTTAAACCTAATGAAATTTGGTTTGAGGATTCATAAATTTGGGTAAATGTTTGATTATTCTATCGAACTCGTTACTCTTATTGCACTCGTTCATTCGGGTCTCAGTGTAACAAAGGATGCAACGCAATCTGCTAAAGTTAATAATTTCAGTGTAAAACAGAATCGAATCAAACGTAACAATCAGGTAAATGTATTGTGCCAATTACATAATTGATTCAAAGATAATCAATACAAATATTGAATGCTCAGAAATAAAGGATGCATACCTAAATTTTGGAAAATACATAATGCTAAGTTTCTAATAGTCACTCAACATTACGGGCTGACCTCGGTTATAAACCCCTTGATGAATTCACAATGCAGAGCATCTGTGGGACACTCAGCATGGTGAAGTCACATGGCCACCAAAAGAGAGAGCCCCCTCTTTCTGAAACGTTCCCTTAAGTACCCAGACCCAGGACAGAACAATGGACCTTTTGGTTTGAGAACAGACGATAATTAGCATGGAAGACTTTGGGAGGGGCAAACCCATCCAAAATAAGCCAGACATATCAGACATATTTGCTTCTTATGGAAGATCTTTGTACTAGTCACATCTCAAATGATACCAAACGTATTACATTATATGATCATTTTTCACATTAAACCATGTATTCTGTTGGGTGAGTTTCAGGCCATTTGGAGAGAAGAGGTGGGGGAAAAGGGGTCATCCCCCTCACAGGGAGAGATGCAAAAGTGAGAGTGAGGTGTTAGCAGCTGCATGTTTTGCCTGTGGAAGGTCCTATAATTATTTAATTATGAGGATGAGATGTTTGAAAATCAGTGGGGTGCACTTTGAGAAAGTTTGTCTGTGGTCAGTCTCGAGCGATCGTGCTCGCCTTACAATAGAAACATCGGCTAGGAGGAAGGGTGCGTGTCGCTCTCTCCCTCTCCTAGGTCTGCGGGGTGCTTATATTGTCTGTCCGCCAATCACTGGAATTAGACACAGGTGTTATTTATCAATCACTTGACCTCCTTATCACCACTCATCTCCAGACTCGTTTCCCAACTGCAGACCTCACTGAACCACGCCCCACTCGCCCCCCATCACCCGACTCAGGCCGGGGGCCCTCTGGCCTGCACCCCACCCCTTCATTTCTGTGCCACCTTTGACCACCTTAAATTTAAAAGACTGTAACGCTAAATACCAACGGGTGATCCGCATGTTGGTATCCTTCATGCGGTGGAAACACTGTAGCGGCACATGGTACAAACAGAGAGTGAACACCCGTCCCAGGAGGTAATGAGGACCCTCCGTCACCGGAGGGTGAGGATGGCCCACTGTTTGGCCAAACAATCCTTTTCAATGGTGCTGTATCTGGTCTCTGTTGGAGAGCTTTTGAGTCAGATACAACACCAACCGCTCCTCTCCCTCAACCACCTAGGACAGGACGGCACCCAGCCCTCTGCCTGACACATTGGCCTGCAACAAAAAAGGGAAATCAAAGTTCGGAGAGTGTAAGAGCGGCCAGCCGCACAGCACAACCTTTACCTGGGTTAGGGCCTGTTGCAACAGCTCCGTCCACTGGACTGGATCAGACACTTCCTTTCTAGTGAGATCAGTCAGAGGGCTGGTGAGCTACAAATATTTAGGAATACAAATCTCCTACAATATCCCACCAGCCCCAGGAACTGTCTCACTTTCTGTTTGGTCTTGGGACTTGGGCAGGCTGCAATCACAGCAGTCTTATCAATTTGGGGACGCAGCTGTCCATGTCCTAAGTGAAGAAGCCTAGATACCGCACCTCAGCACGCCCAATTGCACTATTTTGTGTGTTCACCGTGAATCCAGCCACCCTCAGCGATCTCAGGACAGCACACAGTTGTTTTAGATGCCACTGCCAATCATTACTGTATGTAATGCTATCGTTGAGATAGGCAGCAGCATATGTGCTATGTGGCCTGAGGATTTTGTTCATGAGCCGCTAAAAGGTGGAAAGAGCCCAGAATAACCTGAATGGAAGAGTCACAAATTGACGTGACCTGAATGGCATCATGAAGGTTGTCTCTTTAGATAATGCCGATAAGGGGATCTGCCGATACATTTTTGAATTGAATTTATCCAAAACGACTTACATTGCATTCAAGGAACACATTGCTATTCTAATCAGTTCTTGCTTTCCTGGGTATCAAACCCATGACCTTGGCGTTACAAGCACCAATGCTCTACTGTTTGAGCTATAGGAAAGCTACCTGCGAACCCTTTCGTTAAATCCAGTGTCAAAGAAAAGCGAGCCGAACCTAACTTATTAAGCAAGCTTTCCTGTAGCTAAATCAGTAGAGTATTGGTGTTAACAACACCAAGGTCATGGGGTTTGATACCCAGGAAAGCCAGAACTGATTAGAATAGCAATGTGTTCCTTGAATGCAATGTAAGTCACTTTGGATAAAGGCGTCTGCCAAACGTAAGATGTAAATGTCAACTCGTCAACTCAAATTTTGACACTGCATTCTGTGATCGACACAGAAATGGACAGAGCTGGCCGTTTTAGGTACTAAAACTATCGGGCTCGCCCAGTCCAAAAATGCAGAAAAATTAGATTTGGACTGACAGTCTGAACTCGCTGTGTGAATGAAGCCTAAAGTAAATCCAGTTCCCATCAACATCTCCAAGGCTTGCACAGTCCCCACCTCTTCCAGGGTTCACATTTCAGTTTTGATTTTGATTTTGTTCAGTGGTTGATGATCGTGTTACGTACGCAGTGCTTTATCACTTGTTTCTGCTTCTTCTTCACCCGTGTTTTGATCAGGAGATTTTGTACTCTTTGTGTAATGCACTGTATAGCATTAAAAACATGAATCGCATTTAAAATTCTGTCAACGGCGAGGAAAGATTCAAAATAACTGGAAGCGGATGCCACCAGAAGCCTTGATGTGGGCAGTTTCAGGCTATCAATGGAGATGATTGAAGACCTGTTTGATGGTGCTAGTTGAAAGTATAGCAATACTACTGTGTGAAATCTTACATCAGTTCTATAGTCTTGAAAATAGAATAAAACCGCTGAATGCAAAAAATAATCAAATTGACTTTTTCTTAAACAGATGTCTTTTTTATTTTTTTAACTGTCTGTAATACCAAATTAACATGTAAAAATAGTGTAAAGAAAAGAAAGAATTCTATGAAGCTAATGATTTTGCAAAGCTTTCAAATTCTAAATATCTCAATGATGTAATGGCATGAGATCTGCAGAGAGCTAACGCTGTTTATTTTTACATTTAGAAAGATCTTCTCCTCGGAGGATGATGACCATGGGAAAGGCTTCCATGTCAAATACCATCATTCCATCTCGACCCTCTGGGTTCTCCTTACATCGGACAGAAATCTGAAAGATGCATGCAGACATTTGTAGAAATGATCCATAATCCTAAAATAATTCTGGTTCTATATATATGAAATATATACCTGATGTTGACTTAACAGTTCATCAGAGGTATCCTCTTTTGTCAAGAGAGTGTAACTCTCCAAAGGGTGTTCTCGAACAAATTTGCAACAAGTTTGACCCTTATGAAATGAGAAACATTATTACTATCTTAAAAAAAAGCCAATTTTCTTTACAGTCTAGAATATATAAAACAGGTCATGTTTTAACTCAGATCTTTGAAATTTTCTTTCAAAACACTTCAGTGTTAGCACTCAATGCTAATTTTGCCTTACCATTATGTTGACAATATGCGCCAAGCTGTCTAATAAAAAGCGTTGTACAAAAAACCCCCAATAATAATAATAATTTACATATTATGATGAACACTGTTTTTGGAAAATGGCAAGGTGGTTTTCTTTTGTGGATTATCTTTCAATGAGCGTAGTCACTGATCAACTCCATATGAATATGACTCCTTCCGGGTTGAACTATATTACACATGTGACTAAATCGAAAACTTTGGTGGATTTGTACATATGTGAAAATCATGTATGAATTAAAACCTTCACATACTTCAAAAAAATTTGATGACTTAAAATGTTTTATCAGCTGCTGTACCAAACTCCTAAAAATATCAAAATGTAAATAAAGCAAATGTAGTATCATTTCATAGAAAGTGGCCATTCAAAGTGCTTTACATAAAAGTAATAACAAAGTAATCAAAAAAGGTGTATTGGGCTATATTGTACCTTCAGAGTCTGAACATATTACACGGTATGGCATGTAAATTAAATACTAGTCATAACAAGTAAAACATAATGTGTGATATCATGGGTTGCATTAACTGGTATCTGGAAAAATCATATTCTGTTTCTGGCTTGCTGTAAATTTTTCAACAGTTTAAAAAAAAACTTTACATTTATGTAAACAGATAAATTAACTACGGCCTGTTGCAAGGATTGGTTATTTTCAGTCTTAACACTTGTTTTCACAAGAGTAAACTGTTGTAAAATAATATTTTAATAATAATTCAGAATTTAAAAGACTGATTCTATATCCATATCACTGAAATCCTAGATTTACGGTAATATTTTAATATAGTATGTTAGTATGTTAGTTTATTTGAAAAAGCAAGAAAAAAAATGAATTTACCTCCAAAAATCACATCATAGGTTGTACATTACAGTTGTCTAGATTCAAAGTAGTAGTCCATTGAGTTCATTTTATACCAAGTCCAAATGGTTCAGTAGGGAACATTAGATGAAAGCTGTAATTAAATATATGTATGCATCCTATAACATCACCTAATCATTGTAACTGCCTACTATTTCCACAGCATCACATTTTCATAAGAAGGCAGGAAACCAGGGGTTCCCAGAACTTAAAGATGAGGTGATGACTGATTTCAGAAGGAAATCTGAACTTCAAAACATGATATAAGGAACCACAGCCACAGCAAAAACTCATAAACAAGAATATTTCCAGAATTAAATGCAATCTTGTTAATTCAAGATCACCTAGAAACTATGCAGTCATCAATTCTTAGTTCTAGCTGAAGTTGAAAAAATCTGAACTATTTACATTAACCTAATCTCATAGTCCAAATCACTACAAATCTTGTAAATCAGAGTTGATATTTTAACATTTACATTTATGCGTTTGGCAGACACTTTTATCCAAAGTAACTTACATTGCATTTAAGATGCACATTGACATTCAAATCAGTTCTTGCTTTCCCTAGAAAGGCAAGAACTGATATACCGGTAATGCTTGTTGGTAAAATGCTCAATTTAAATCCTAGAAAAAGGTAACAACCATTTTTTATGTTCCAGTTTTTGGAACTGCAAATGTAAAAAGATAGATTAAAACCTTAAAAAATTTAATCAACTAAAAAAATGTTTTGCCGGATGTTTGTTCAACTTGCAGGAAGTGGTAACACCCAAACCGGTGCAACAGTTAAACAATGAGCACAGAGATACAAACAGAAGATGACTACGTTACACACTACACTTGTGTAAGACTGGTGATTCATTTCTGCCCATCAGAAGTAACGTCTCATCACATGTGCACATTTATTCCATCTGTTACCACAAGGAGTAGTGATGACTTCATGCAAAGATTGTTTTCTTCCATTCATTTTGGTAGTGCATAAATGCGTTTTAAAGTGATAAATCCACTGTATAGAGTGGAGTTCACTTATCTCGAGTCACGGTTAACTCGCCAATCCTATTATGTCGATGTTTTTGAAGTGGAACCGCCAAACTCCCTATTTGTCTTAGTATTTTCGATTCTTTAATGTCGATTTGTTAATGTTGCCGAAATCTAATATCTCAAGCACAAAAGAGGGACAAAATCGGCACTTCACATGGTTATTTCGTGACTAATTTGCGTACCTAGTTCACTGTTTGTCTTGCATGTGGATCGCGGTCCGCTCACTCCAATGACGGTTCCTCAATGTCGTTTATCTCGTCTGAGGGATAACACGCTGTAGCATCCCGCAGGTTTTTTTGTGATTTTGTGAGCAATCTTAATTAAAGGTTTGTATCAAGAATCTAAGGTGTTTTTTTATTGTGGTGGTTTTACATATGCCTTTTGTTGTTAGCAACCATATACACAGTAGGCCTTTCTCGATCATCGGTTATCTCGATGCTTTTTTGCAAACATAACCGAACCGACATAACCGAACTCCACTATATCAATTCATTACACACAGACTAATATTTTTCAAATGTTTATTTCTTTTAATTTTGATGATTATAACTGACAACTAAGGAAAATCCCAAACTCAGTATCTCAGAAAATTAGAATATTTTGAAAAGGTTCAATATTGAAGACACCTGGTGCCACACTCTAATCAGCTAATTAACTCAAAACACCTGAAAAGGCCTTTAAGACTACAGAGTACAGAGTAGAAGGAATAAATGTATACATATCCAGCTTTGCATTAATTAGAAATTACAGATTGTTTTTTTATGACTAAGAGATTTAAGGGTTTAATAATGAATGAATGAATGAATGAATGAATGAATGAATGAATGAATGAATGAATGAATAGCTTTAGAAAACACAAACTGTATATAGTATTAGGTGGAATGTGTGGGGGTCTTAGTGATTGAATAGATTGGGACAATTGAGTCAACCACAAGCAATGTATGTGTGCATTTAACATATCATATATGGGTATCTGGTTTGTGTGTGTGGAGCGCCTTAGGGTGCCTTGTTGTATGTTAATCTATGTGTGCAGGAACAAAATAGGAATCGGGATTGGTGAAGATCTCAATTGGAGCAACACCTATCAGCTGCCATCTTTCAAGAAAGGACAACCCACTTGTGTGTTAAAATGTATAAATATACGGGTCAGGGAAAGGCGAGGTTGTTGCAGAGTACCTGGGCATGAGATTTGCATAGTATTGTGTAATCAGGGAAAGCTGTGACCCAGAGCTCTGTATACTTTATTCATATGATTTAATTGATGATTAAATAGTTAACTGAAAAGCTGTCTCTGCTCTCCTCATTAAAAGAACACGCGGACTTGAGGAACTGATGGAAAAGTCCAACAGAGTACAGTAAATCAGAAGACCAGCTGTGATTGATGGTTTTGAGTATAAAATAGTATTTTCAGTATTCATGGGGATGGCGTGATCAGAAACAACGTTAGTGAAATCTGTATTTATCCTGTTGACATTGTGCACAGTACTGAAAAGATGCTGTTAAAAGTAATTATTTAATTGCTGTTACTTTGATGATTAACCGCGAGTAACACGAGTTCAGTAACACGAGTTCAGTAAACTGTAAATTGTCATGGTTGACAGCCCAGTAAACACAGAACGTTCCCCTAACGTTCCCATTTGGTTCCCGTTTGGTTATTTTTTTGGGAACCAAATAAGAACGTTCTGGGAACGTTCTCTATTGTTTTTTTTTTTGTAACCAACAGGGAACCTTCTGGGAACGTTCCCTGCAGGTTATTTTTTGGCTTAATTTTGTAACTTATAGAGAACGTTCCGGGAACGTTCCCTGCAGGTTCTTTTTTGGCTTAATTTTGTAACTTATAGAGAACGTTCCGGGAACGTTCCCTGCAGGTTCTTTTTTGGCTTAATTTTGTAACTTAAAGAGAACGTTCCGGGAACGTTCCCTGCAGGTTCTTTTTTGGCTTAATTTTGTAACTTATAGAGAACGTTCCGGGAAAGTTCCCTGCAGGTTCTTTTTTGGCTTAATTTTGTAACTTATGCAGAACGTTCCGGGAACGTTCCCTGCAGGTTATTTTTTGGCTTAATTTTGTAACTTATGCAGAACGTTCCGGGAACGTTCCCTGCAGGTTATTTTTTGGCTTAATTTTGTAACTTATAGAGAACGTTCCGGGAACGTTCCCTGCAGGTTATTTTTTGGCTTAATTTTGTAACTTATAGAGAACGTTCCGGGAACGTTCCCTGCAGGTTCTTTTTTGGCTTAATTTTGTAACTTATAGAGAACGTTCCGGGAACGTTCCATGCAGGTTCTTTTTTGGCTTAATTTTGTAACTTATAGAGAACGTTCCGGGAACGTTCCCTGCAGGTTCTTTTTTTGCTTAATTTTGTAACTTATAGAGAACGTTCCGGGAACGTTCCCTACTGGTTCTTTTTGGCTTAATTTTGTAACTTATAGAGAACGTTCCGGGAACGTTCCATGCAGGTTCTTTTTTTGCTTAATTTTGTAACTTATAGAGAACGTTCCGGGAACGTTCCCTGCAGGTTATTTTTTTGCTTAATTTTGTAACTTATAGAGAACGTTCCGGGAACGTTCCCTGCAGGTTCTTTTTTGGCTTAATTTTGTAACTTATAGAGAACGTTCCGGGAACGTTCCCTGCAGGTTCTTTTTTTGCTTAATTTTGTAACTTATAGAGAACGTTCCGGGAACGTTCCCTGCAGGTTCTTTTTTGGCTTAATTTTGTAACTTATAGAGAACGTTCCGGGAACGTTCCCTGCAGGGTCTTTTTTGGCTTAATTTTGTAACTTATAGAGAACGTTCCGGGAACGTTCCCTGCAGGTTCTTTTTTGGCTTAATTTTGTAACTTATAGAGAACGTTCCCTGCTTGTTCTTTTTGGCTTAATTTTGTAACTTATAGAGAACGTTCCGGGAACGTTCCCTGCAGGTTCTTTTTGGCTTAGTTTTGTAACTTATAGAGAACGTTCCGGGAACGTTCCCTGCTGGTTCTTTTTGGCTTAGTTTTGTAACTTATAGAGAACGTTCCGGGAACGTTCCCTGCAGGTTCTTTTTTGGCTTAATTTCAAAACCTATAGAGAACGTTCCCAGTAGATTAGGTTTTGAGGTTAATTTTAAAACCTAAAGAGAATGTTCTCAGAAGATGATTCACCCGATCTTACATCTGTTAGTTCCACAAGCAAGAAAAAATATTTCTGTCAGTAAATGATGCTAGAGCACAATGTTTTTAGAGTTTAGTTGTAAGAATTTTCCTGGTAAAACTAAGACTGCATTCATGTATTGAAGCAAATCAACTGACGATTTGAATCCGGTTAGATGTGCAGCATTGAAGCTTTCAAATATTGTGTTTAAATTCAAACGTAAATCGAGACACGCCATTGGCTGCTGCGTTGCGCACCTGATGTTGAAGGGCGGAGCTTCGCCAAATACAACACTTTTCATCTCTCATCATCTGATGGTAAGTCACATCAATTCGTATTAGAAATTGAGTATATATTGGTTAAAAGCGCACAGTTTGTTTCATTTGTCTGTTGTTTCCTAATTCTGTTAGTTGAGTCAAATGTGTTATTCGTGACGATGAAATGAGAATATCTGAGTTAACCTGTGAACTCCGAACCTCTGTTTATTTCATTTAAGATCTCTTCATGCGACGTATCTGTGCTGTGATCAACTTTTGCTTGTGTTTAGCCCAGGTATGCTTTATTCAGTTTTGTCATGTTCTGTGTTAAACTGAGAGTTAACGGCGCGCGCGCTCACGTGTTGCCCTGCGTGACGCGATGAGGCTCATTCCTGTATTTCATACAAAATGCATAAAATGATGTTTACATAAATTCATAGTTCTATACATTCATGAGAAATCAGAACAGAGACTGTATTTCACTGTTTATTTCTTCATTGTATGATTTAGTTATATAAACTACATTCCCTTTGTAAAAATGTAAAATACTTTGTAAAAACTATCTCTTGCTGCTGATCTCTTCCTGATGTGTGTGAAAGGTGCTGTGAGTAATGTTTTGTTGTGTTTATCTAGCCCAGAGAACTTGTGACCATCCACCTGCTTTCTCATTCCATCAACACAAGCACAGTCTTTGTAATAGAATTACAGGCAAGTTTTTCCTCCAACTGTCTATCAATTATTTAAATAATAAATGTTATGAAATGCAACAGATTTGTATTTTTCACTGAGAATATATTTTGTTGTGGTTCCAAAAATACAGTAATGTAAATAATGCCACACCTCAAATCTAACTCCTTTCACATAATCAACCTTCTTTGTTATTCCTGATTCTAGGTGCATCAGAAAATAATTTCAGGACACTGAAGGAAAGTGATGTGGATACTTTATTGCAATGGTTCTGAAATTTGCCGCACATAGAAATTTAAAATGTTAAGCAGTAATGTCCATTTGTTTTAGATTATCAATGCCATGTCATACTACGAGATGAGATGTTAGAGTTATTGGAACACCATTGCATATCCGCTCTTAACTCTGTAAACTGTGACATTTAATTTATATCTGTAAAACTACAGTTTTAACCGTAAGTATCAGCACTAACTGACTTAATGTATGTTTGCAGTGAATATCATAACATCAGTGTGTGTAACAAGTTCACAAAATATCAGCAAAACTGCAGTGTATGTTTCTTTGTTTTTGATTTACAGCTGATGGGGAAATGAAGATTATAATTATTTTTCACATTTCATTGTGTAAATATTGTTAATATTCGTGTTCATGATTACTTTTTCTAAATATGTTTGTGTAATATGTGTTAAAATGTTCATGTTTTGTATATGTATGTTTAAAGTTCATAAGTTTTCTAAATACAATTGTGTGTTGTTTTAAATATGTTCATGTGTTGCATATGTATATTTAAAGAATGTTCATGATTAAATTTTTCTAAATGCAACTGTATTATTTTGTGTAAATATGTTCATGGCTTATATGTGGATGTATGTTTGTACAAAGATTATAGAGATTGTTTCTGGAACGTTCTGGGAACCAGAAACTAACGTTCCCGGAACCTACCGCGAACGTTCTTGGAACGTTCTTTTTGCGTAAAGAGAACTTTCCTGGCGAACCTACTGGGAACTTTATAATGGTAGGTTTCCAGAACGTTCCGGGAACGTTCTAATGTTTGGTTCCCAGAACGTTCTAGGAGCCAGAAACTAACGTTCCGGGAACGTTCTAATGTTTGGTTCCCAGAACGTTCTGGGAACCAGAAACTAACGTTCCGGGAATGTTCTAATGTTTGGTTCCCAGAACGTTCCCGGAATGTTCTATTTACGTAAAGAAAACTTTCCTGGGGAACCTACCGGGAACGTACTATTCTTTGGTTCCCAGAACGTTCTGGGAACGTTCTAATGTTTGGTTCTCAGAACGTTCTGGGAACCAGAAACTAACGTTCCGGGAACGTTCTAATGTTTGGTTCCCAGAACGTTCTAGGAACCAGAAACTAACATTCCCAGAACGTTCTGGGAACGTTCCCGGAATGTTCTATTTACGTAAAGAAAACTTTCCTGGGGAACCTACCGGGAACGTACTATTCTTTGGTTCCCAGAACGTTCTGGGAACGTTCTAATGTTTGGTTCCCAGAATGTTCTGGGAACCAGAAACTAACGTTCCGGGAACGTTCTAATGTTTGGTTCCCAAAACGTTCTAGGAACCAGAAACTAACGTTCCCAGAACGTTCTGGGAACATTCCCGGAATGTTCTATTTACGTAAAGAAAACTTTCCTGGGGAACCTACCGGGAACGTTCTATTGTTTGGTTCCCAGAACGTTCTGGGAACCAGAAACTAACGTTCCCAGAACGTTCTGGGAACCAAAAATTGTTAGCTGGGAGCATACATTTCAGGTAAAGAAGAGTGTATATGTTCAATTTAAGAGTTTTTAGTTTTGATGCTATTGAGTAATATGTGAGTTCATTTGGTTGATATGCAAACTGTATTGGTAATTGAATGTTAGTTCATGAACAAGTAAACGTGATTCAAATGTTGATTCATTGTCGAATGAATCAGTGAAGGATTCGAATTTGTTGAAACTGATTCGAATTGACGTGAGTGAAAATAAAATAAATCATAGCTTCTAAAACGAGTCATTTGTTCGTGAACTGTTTATTCGTGATTCGAACATTGCAAATAGAAATGGCAAATCACCAATATGTTGTTGCCAACCTCTAAAGTCATTGACATCGAGTCAGTAAAGGACATCTGAGCACGTGAATTGGTGTTAAATTGTTTTATGTAATTAATAATGACATGGATCTAGAGATGCAGTGACAACAATGAACCATTGAGGCCCGCCGCTACAGGCAAACAATCGGTTTCCATGACAACCGTATTGCGTCAAGCGCGATGTGAGTCACAGATACGTCACAGTTGCAGTATAAATACCAGCGCGCTCGCAGAGTTTGCATTTCAGCTGTTTTCAGAACAGAGGCGAGTTTTAGCGACCTATTTTCCACTAATCCCCACTTTTTGAGAATTAGCGCGTGCATACAGACTCAGACCGTGCAGTCACGCTCAGTGTAGTTGTGTATCTGACATTATCAGCAAAACACGCAATCTATCCGAACATGAGAGAGGTGTGTATGGAGACGTACATCGACGGTGAACTGTACAGCACTGACAGTCACTGGGTAGAAGGTACCGAGGAGAATGTGCATGTGGAGTTTAGGCTCACCCGTGCCATCTTCGACCTCATCGGCAACTCCAAATCTGTAGAGATGTGCGCACAGCTGGAGGTGGATGCGGCCGAAGGCTCGTCCGTCAGTTACTGCGCTTTTAATGGGGACGAGGTGCAACTTGATGTTGATATGAAAGATGCAAGTGAGGAGACTGACGTCAAATATGTGGTTTCGGAGTTGGTGTCAGGAGACGGGCTTTCATTAGAAGTGGCAGAGAGCAGCACTGGATGGATCAATGCTTCTCCAGAGACCCACGAGAACTGCCCGACAGGTCAATGTTCAACATGCACCATTGCCACATTCAGGTTTTACTTTGATTTGTACCCTAACCTAGGGGAAAAGTCCAGGCCTTAGAATAGACAATAAAAATACATATTGTGTTACACATGCCCTTCTACTCAGAACAATTGCAGTTAAAAACACCGTTTTATGTTCATTGGAGAAATGGCTTCTGGAACAAAGTTGCTCAGAAAATCCTTTGGTGCACAAGTTCACTGTGACGTGATTAGAACGTTCAGTGTCACGTGATCAACAGCTAAATTCAAACGTGTTTTCCCGCGTATTTTGGCGCTGATCCAGAGAATGCTCTCAGATCTTTTCATGTCACAAGTATTCAGTGTTTTCAACCACATATGGTTTATTTTAGGTTTCAAACATTTAAATACTCATAATTACTGGAAAAACAATACATTTATAGTTTAAAAAATACACACTGATGTCTATAAAAGCAGATAGCAAATGTTGTGGAACAAGTGTTGTAGTTTTCTCTTCAGACAAATAACACTTCTCAAAGGTCTTTGATGCCAGAATATAGGTTTTATTCTTTCAAACAAAACCGAGTCGATCTGCAGATCTCCTCCCAACACAGGGAAATCCCCCATTATATACCTAGTTCCTAGACATTCTAAACGTTATTATTTATTTTTCTCCATACATTGTCCAATTGGCCTGAATTCAGCACTCTATGTCCATATATGGGTTTAACCCCCAGAGCTGTGGCGTTTGTGGGTCTCCAGCCTTTTGCAGACCTCAGCACTTTCTCTGCTGAATATCATCATACAGATAAAATAATGGTGTATAATCATACAGTTGAATTATGATAAAATACTTATTATTCGTGCAATAAACACTTCAACACAATCAGATACACATTGCGTAGGTAACTATAAAATTCACTCTTGTCTTCTCCTACTTCACCAATAACTTACTGTCATGTCTTTTGGGAGAAGTGACTGAAATTACTTGTAAATAAGATGGATCAAATTCTGCGGCGCAAACTCACATGAGAAATGTCGCAAACTCAAACAGAAATGTCTTTTAAATCAAACTAATCCTTCAAGTCTAATCTGATGTTTTTAATAACATAGTATTTGTTTTTCCAGAAAGCACCAATGTGGGGATTAAAAACAAAAACAGTGGATTTTTTCGAACGCTTTTTGGGATGGATCCGGCTGCTTCAGATGCAAGTGTTCCTGAGTGGGAAACTGAACTGGATTTGGTTGATCCAGAGGAGTCAGAGCCAGTGTCCTCAGAAGATCAGGAGGTTGACGTTGATGAAGCCATCTCAGATCTGACGAGTCCTCCTCCGCTGGTGTTTGACGATCTGTCCGCCTCAGTAGGGTCTTCATCAGGAGTAGTAGGGAGCAGCAGTGGCATGGATGCGGCTCCTGAAGCTCCCGAGAACTGCCCAAAAGGTGAATGTAAACAAAGCTTTTTGAGTAAAACTTTACAATGGCCAAGTCCACACTAAAGTTTCAGAAGTGACAAACAAGGAGCGAGTCTCCCAAATTATCATTCCATGTGTACGAAACACAACTCTTGCCATGTCCACTTATTAAAAATCTATTTGGGGATTTTGTTTAATTTTGGATTATACAGCAAAAAAGTTTATGGAGTTATTAACGATATTTTTGCGGGTTGAAGTGGTTTTTAATGGGTTTCTTCGCCAATTTGCTTACGAGATCTGGCAACACGAATGAGTCCGAGCTCGTACCACTTTCTCTTGTTCTGTGCGTAAAGGCGGGATATATCTCTGGTGCATATTAAAATACAAATAAGTTGGACATATTCTTTTACATTTATGCATTTGGCAGATGCTTTTATCTAAAGTGACTTATATTGTATTCGAAGTACATATTGACATTCTGATCAGTTCTTGATTTCTTTGGGAATCAAACCCATGACCTTGGCGTTGCAAGCGCCACACTCTACCATTTAAGCAACAGAAACGCTAGTTCAGACGGTGGTTATTCATGTTTGATTTGTGATTCGAGATGTTTCTAAATTATATCATGTTTTCCTTGTGTTTTTCAGAAAGCATCAACGTGGGAATGAAAAACAGAATCAGTGGATTCTTACGAAAGCTTCTTGGGATGGATCCGGCTGTTCCAGAGCCGTTATGTGTTCCTGAGTCTGAACCTGAACCGGATCTAATTGATCCAGAGGAGTCAGAGCCAGTGTCCTCAGAAGGTCAGGAGGTTGATGTCGATGAAGCCATCTCAGATCTGACGAGTCCTCCTCCGCTGGTGTTTGACGATCTGTCCGCCTCAGTAGGGTCTTCATCAGGAGTAGTAGGGAGCAGCAGTGGCATGGATGCGGCTCCTGAAGCTCCCGAGAACTGCCCAAAAGGTGAATGTAAACAAAGCTTTTTGAGTAAAACATTACATTGGCCATGTACACACTGTAAAGTTTCAGGAGTGACAAACAAGGAGCGAGTCTCCCAAATTATCATTCCATGTGTGTATGAAACACGACTCTCTTGCCAAGCCCACTTATTAAAAATATATATTTATTTTTTTTGTCTAAGCTTGTTATTGCGGGTTGAAATGTTTTTTTTAATGGGTTTCTTCTGTTAAAATACATATAAGTTGGACTGATTATTCATTTACATTTATGCATTTGGCAGATGCTTTTATCTAAAGTGACTTATATTGTATTCGAAGTACATATTGACATTCTAATCAGTTCTTGCTTTCCCTGAGAATCAAACCCACGACCTTGGCGTTGCAAGCACCACACTCTACCATTTAAGCAACAGGAACGCTAGTTCAGACGGTGGTTATTCATGTTTGATTTGTGATTTGAGATGTTTCTAATTACAACATTTGTTTTAATTGTGTTTTTCAGAAAGCATCAACATGGGGATGAAAAACAGAATCAGTGGATTCTTACGAAAGCTTTTTGGGATGGATCCGGCTGTTCCAGAGCCGTTATGTGTTCCTGAGTCGGAACCTGAATCAGATCTGGTTGATTCATGTGAATCGTCTGTCCCGGGTCCAAGCAGTTCTCAGCTAGAGACTGAATTGGATCCGGTTGATTCAGGTGAATCGTCTGTCCCGGGTCCAAGCAGTTCTGAGATGGACACTGAACAGGATCTGGTTGATTCACGTGAATCGTCTGTCCCGGGTCCAAGCAGTTCTCAGCTAGACACTGAATTGGATCTGGTTGATTCAGGTGAATCGTCTGTTCCGGGTCCAAGCAGTTCTGAGCCAAGACATCAAGCAAGCACTTCAAAGCAGAAACCATTTCAAGATGACCAATATTTCCTATTAGAGGAGTGTGTGAAGCGCTGTACACTGTGCCAGAGACCCATCTCTGAGGTCTGGAACAACATCTTCATTGGAAATGAGTAAGTCTTCAACACATTTAGACCATGTGATTAATAATGTAACACAGGAAGATGAACGGGAATCAAACACGATTATATTAATACATTGCAATTCCTCTTTAGTGAAAGACTAACCTTTGCTTGTGTTCTTGTGCAGAGAGATAGCATTTGACCGAATGACACTGAAGGAGATGGGTATTACTCACATCCTGAATGTTGCGGCACTGAAGAGGAATCTGAGCATCATTTTAGGAGTTGGATCGGAGAAAGACATGAGTGAAACGGTTAATACAGGGGCAAGTTATTACAGAAGCATGAACATCACTTATCGTGGCTTGCATGCAACAAAGAAGTTAAACATCAGTAAATACTTTTTGCCCGCTGTCAAATTCATCTTCAATGCCAAGAAAAACCCAGAAAGTAAGTGTGACGAAAACCTAGAAAGTACGAGTGTTGTGGAGTGACGAGCTGTTTGGAAGGTTTTCTGACTGTTTCTGTTGTTATTCTCACAGATAAGGTGTTAATTCACTGCACAGAGGGCATCAACTACGCCCCTACATTTTGTATGGCATACCTCGTGATCTGCCAAAAGATGACCGTAGTGGATGCTGTTGATTATCTGAAAAAGTATAGATGCATCAAACCCAACGTAGAGTTCCTGAAGCAGCTGGCATCCTTCAAAGAGGAACTTGTGCACAAGAACAAATGTTAGCAACAGGGAGTCCAAGCCAGCAGCCAAAAAAGAAGATTAAGAACAACGTGTCCAGAGCTGCTGGTGGTAAAACGAGGTGAAAGAAAAGGACATGGAAGGATCAGGAGAGACAGGGGAAAAAAATTATTGGTAAAGTGGTAAATTATTGGTGAAATTCCGTGACAATCAATGGATCGCCCTGGGGAACGACAACATCCTCGTTCCCTGCCCTTCTCCATCATGGCGGACGGCAGCAGGCTCCGGCTTCAGGCAAACAGCAGCTTTCAGCCATCTATCAATCAGCAGCCACAAAACCCTGTAGCCCAAGACTGGTTGCCCACTGAAGCCAAGCAAGGTTGTGGCTGGTTAGTACCTGGATGGGAGACTTCCAGGTTGCTGTTAGTGAGGCGTCCTGGCACATGGGCTAACTTGGCACATGGGCTAACACATGGGCCTGCTGGTGGGTGTTCTGGTTCCCTTTCAGGGAACTCGAGCTGCGTCAAAGCGCTAGGGGAAATAGCCTGACGTCAGTCACTTGAAGATCTGTGCAACCAATGAGAGACGAAGGCGTGTGAATGCGTCACCGCGTGCCGGTGACGTCATGAGAGAGCATACAGCGCGCCCGAAACCCGGAAGCGCCAGCTCTGAGTGTCTTCAGCGTGCTGTGTCTGTGTGAGAGTGATTTAGAAACTATCTAGTTTAAAAATCAGGAGTTTTGTGTGTGAAGAATGGCTGAGGAACAGACATTTAGACCTTGTGTTTTTCCCGTCCGCGTTTTATAACGGACAGGGATACACATGTTATGTGCGTTGTCTGTCTGGGAGTGGAGCATACGCGGTTGGCGCTTGAGAACGCCGGCTGTAAGGACTGTGAGAGGTTCTCATTGCATACGCTCCGCTCCCGCCTGGCGGTCTGTAAGGAGGCCGCTCAGGCTAGTGTTCCCCGAGGTTCGGGACCTGCAGCAGCTGAGGCTGTGTGGCGCTCTCAGTCATGGGGATCACAAATGGATCTCGCTGAGGGAGCTGGGATGGGTCCTTCCTTATCTCAGCCCTCACGAGATGAGGTGGGTCCCAGTCATGAGCGTTCACCAAGAGACAATCGTGCTGGGGCTCCGGCACTGACTTTATCTAGTTCTGAGGAGATGGATTTAGCTAGTGTCGACCCGGTTGGGGAGGATTCGCCACCCTCCTCGCCAGGCGTTTGAGGAGTTAGTTGAGGTTGTGGCGAGAGCGGTCTCGCGTCTGGATATTGATTGGCCGGCAGAGACCAGGAGCACTCGTCCTAGAAAGAGTATATTGGACGAGCGCTATCTGCCTGCTCGCGTCACTCCTCCGCACCGAGCTATGCATTTTCTTCCTGATCTCCATGCCGAGGTATCAAGATCATGGAGAAGGCCAGCCTCCCGAAAAAGAGTGCATACACCGCATAGTGCTATGTATACCACTCTCGTCGGGGCTCAGCACCACGGTTATGGAGGGATGCAGAAAGTGGACGAGGCTCTTGCAGGATACCTCGTTCCCCAGTCTGCGTCCTCTATCAAAGCTCCGGCGCTCCCCACCAAGCCGATGCGCGTCACGTCGTCTTTGGTGGGGAAAGCTTACTCTGCTTCTAGCCAGGCTGCTGCGTGCCTGCATACTACGGCACTGCTGCAGGCCTATCAAGCAGAGTTGCTAGGGGACCTCAACGAGGGCGGTGGTATCGGTCCGGAGGCAGTGGCAGAGCTGCGCCGGACCGTGGATTTGTGTCTTCGGGCCACTAGGGAGACGGCCTACTCTGTCGGCCGCTCCATGGCAGCTCTGGTGGCCACGGAGAGACATTTATGGCTCAATTTATCGGCCATGAAAGATAAGGATAAATTTGTACTACTGGATGCCCCTCTGTCCCCTTCGGGCTTGTTCGGCGATGCGTAAAAAGTGTTGTCGATAAGTTCCAGGAGGCTGCACGACAGCAGGCGGCATTCAGTAAGGTCCTTCCCCGCCGCCCTCCACGTGAGACCGCCGGTTAAGCACGGTCTCAAAGCTCCTCATACAGGGCCGCTCAAAAGGAAAGTGTCGCTGCCCGACTTCCTCCGGTGAACCCTGGAAGGTCGGGCCGACAAGTTCAAGTTCAGCATTCAGGCAAAAGGGGTGATTTGAGGGTTGTCCTTAACACTAAAAAGGCTAAGACGAAGCGGTCCTGATGCCAAGCCGCAACAAGGTGGTGTCTCCCGTGTGCAGCTCCAGAGGCAGCCCGCCACGGAAGAACCACCCCCTCTAAGGAGGGCCCTAGAGCATTCCACCCGAGTTTCCGGAAGCCCCGGCTCAGTGGTGAATATGTTCACAGTACCAGAGACCAGCCCCGGGAGGCTGGCTCCCTTAGTAGCGTTCCAGGCTGCGTGGTCACGGCTACCAGGTATCTCTCAGTGGGTCCTGCGCACGGTAACCTCCGGGTATGCCATCCAGTTCGGGGTTTCTCCACCCCGGTTTTCGGGGGTCCTACAGTCTGTGGTAGGCCCCCAGCAGGCTCTGGTCATGGAACAAGAAGTAGACACTCTGCTGGCGAAAGGGGCCATCGAGTATGTACCCCTCGCAGAAAGCAAGTCCAGGTTCTACAGCCGGTACTTCATAGTTCCAAAGAAGGATGGAGGGTTGCGGCCCATTCTGGATTTGCGTCTCTTAAATCGCACAGTCAGGCGTCTAAAATTCAAAATGCTGACGCTCAAGCAGATCGTAGTGCAGGTCAGGTCCGAGGACTGGTTTGTCACAGTCGACCTCAAAGACGCATATTTCCACGTCTCCATCCTTCTGCAACACTTCAGGAACTTCTGAAGTTCCTGAGGTTCGCCTTCGGGGGGAAGGCGTACCAGTATCGGGTACTTCCTTTCGGTCTGGCGCTCTCGCCCCGCACGTTCACAAAAGTAGTGGACGCTGCTCTAGCTCCGCTACGGTTACAGGGCATTCGTGTCTTAAATTATATCGACGACTGGCTTATTCTGGCCCAGTCGCCGCAGTTAGCAGCACAACATCGAGATGCTGTGCTCGCACACATGAAGGAGCTGGGGTTAATGCTGAACATCAAGAAGAGTGTACTTTCTCCCGCACAGCGAACCACTTTCTTGGGGGTCATTTGGGACTCAGTGGCCATGTCTGCTCGGCTCTCCCCCTCAGCTGAGGTTGTGGAGACCATTCTTCAGTCCAGCGCTCCCTCCACGAGGAAACTCTATGCCTTGAAGTGGAAGCTCTTCATGTCTTGGTGTAGCGAAAGGCAGGTGAACCCAGTAACCTGTCAAGTTGGCAAAGTGCTGGAGTTCCTGCAAGAAAGATTTGCGGCAGGGTTGTCCCCCTCTACCTTGAAGGTTTATGTGGCTGCCATAGCGGCTTGACATGTACCTCTGGGTGGGGTGTCCTTGGGCAGGGACCCCCTAGTCACTCGTTTCCTCCGTGGCACACTAAGGCTGAGACCTGTTGCACAGACTAGGGTGCCTGCCTGGGACTTGTCTGTGGTACTCCAAGGCCTGTCCCAGGCACCCTTTGAACCTTTAGAGGAGCTCCCTATCAAGCTCCTCTCTCTTAAGACCCTTCTGTTGCTGGCCATCACCTCGCTTAAGAGGGTCGGGGATCTTCAGGCCCTCTCGGTGGCTCCCTCATGCCTCGAGTTCGCGCCCGGGATGGCGAAAGCCTTTCTCCACCCGAGGCCAGGCTATGTCCCCAAGGTTCCCACTAATGTTGCTCGGTCGATCACACTGCAGGCCTTCTGCCCTCCCCCATTTGACGATCATGAGCAGGAGCACTAGACGCTTACGTTTTCAAGACTGCCACTTGGCGTACGTCGGACCAACTGTTCGTTTGCTTTGGGACCCCTAAGGGGGCTCCAGCTTCTAAGCAAACCCTAAGCAGATGGATAGTCGAGGCTATCTGTCTAGCTTACGAGTCGGCCGGATATGCTTCTCCCTTGAGGGTCCGGGCCCACTCCACTCGGAGCGTGGCGTGGCGGCATCCAAGGCTCTCCTCTCTGGAGTTTCCTTGTCTGATGTTTGTGCTGTGGCTGGCTGGTCCTCGCCGCACACATTCATGAGGTTTTACCAACTGGACCTCGATTCCGCCACAGGAACCAGGGTGCTCTCTCAGTGAGCTGGGACACACCCGGATGCCGGCGTCGCTGAGGTGGCGTTGGTATAGCGTTCCCCTAGCACTTTGACGCAGCTCGAGTTCCCTGAAAGGGAACGTCTCGGGTTACGAATGTAACCCTGGTTCCCTGAGGGGAACGAGACGCTGCGTCTTTGCCTCAGCAGGTGGATGCTGGACACTGGTAGTGGTTGAGGAGACTCCCCCCTGCAAGTATAAAGCGTGTTGAGCGCCATCTCATTTTCAATAAACAAATATTAGAATTTGTGCTTCATTGTTGTCAGTGTTTTCCTGATTTCTGATTGTGGTATGTATTTGATGTGATGCTTGTCTTCACCAATCTCTTGTTCTAAAAACAAGTGTTATTAGGTTTTTTAGAATTAGTTTACCAAATGTTTAATCAGAATATATATATAACGAAAATAAAACATCTTTAAATTTCACTTGAAAAAATATTAAAACATTGTGATAAATGGAGACAAAAAGGAAAAGTGAGAAAATAATTCTGTCTGGTTTTAATGGCAGTCATTTCCTGGTACCAGCTGCAGTTTTTTCTCTGAACCTGTAATCACTCACTTTACCTCAATCAGAAGAGCATTGGTGTTTTAGGGAAGACCTGTTCATGATTGTTGACGGTGGGGGGGGGGGGGGGGTAAATTTTGTTTTAATGTAGAAATTTATATGCATTTATATGAAATTTGGGCGGGTTTTTATGCATCAAAAACCAGCCCAAATTTTATCAACCAGCCCAATGCATTTTGGTAACACAGCCGTCCAATCTGGTAACACTGCCACCAGTCACGTTTCTCCAAAACACCAGTGAGGGCGGGACTTAGCGCTCATAAATTCCAATTAAAATAAAGCAAGACCTAATTGGTAGGTTAACATCACTTTTTCCTGTCAATCAAACTTTACAAATGACTGGGTTCTTAAAGGCATACACTCAAATTTATACATTAGGCTGTATTGCATACTCCATTCCTATTTGAGCTCTGAGCTTGAACAAAACAAAATAAATATAAATTAAAACAACAATTACCAGAGGAAAAGTATTATACTGGGTTACAATAAGAATAAATTAATTTCGATTTTTTTTGTATTTAAAGGATTTTAAATAACATTTTTGTGTAAAGCATCTCTATGATTTTTCTACTTCTACTTGCCATCGAGGCCCAAAAAGTCAAACTATCATAAAAACATATACTTGTATAAAGCCTTAAGTGTCAGTTCATTAGTCATGAATGTATTTTATTCTTAATGTGTCAAATTTTGAGAGAAAAAAACTAAAAACAATTTAGTCGGGTCGCTAGGTTCTCATCAACCCTGTTACTTTTTATGAAAACACCTCTTTAAAGATAATGGACTGTTCCAAAAGTTGAATCAGTTGTAGAAAGCGACTTCAGCTGCCTTACATGAATTTGATGGTAGAAGACAAGTAAGTGTGTAGCGGCCCTTTGGTGTCGAAAAATGAGGCAGAGAGTTTCTGACAGGTGCGCTTGATTTATTGTTTCTTAGATGTCAAATGCTCTAGTGTTCGTCATCTCAATTCTCATGAAGTTAGCAGCATGTAACATCATGCTAACAGAGTTACAGCACATGGCACCCCATGGCACCCCATGGCACCGTAAAACTACAAAGAAAACATATCAAAGAAACAAAACAATCAAATAGAAATAAAAACTCAAACAACACTCACAATATAAACAAACATTCAATACATTAACTTACACATTTAACAAATTAAATCTTACCAAAGAAATACAGGAAACAAACTAAACATACCTCGCTCTGCTCACCAAAGGGTTACTAAGCTGATGTTAGCTCAAAAGCAAATGAGAATTTACTTATATACCTTTCTCCCCCTAGTGGTGACACAGAGGAAATTAAATTTAAAGGGAAAGGTCATTTACACTCCCACCAAATCATGTTATAATAAACAAAACAAACCACACATGATTTCAAATTCCAATGACCCTTTTTCAAACACACAATAACAAAAAATAAATAAATGTAACCCTTGTGCTAAATCCTAATTGTATAATGCAAAAGAATGACCCGTTTTACTGAATCACTCACTCTCAAGTAGAACCACTAATTTTTGTATTGGTCGCTCAATAATTGAAGGTTTAGAGTGATACCCTAACTTAGTTTTCAGTTTTCGCTCTGCTGTTTGAACTTTGACTCGTCGGACTAAGCCATCGCTCCCTTGAATTACCTCAACAACTCGACCTAACTGCCACTGATTCCTTGGCAACATGTCGTCTTTGATGATGACTATGTCATTAACTTGAAGATTACGTCGGGATACATGCCACTTCTGTCGTGTGGAAATATTCAGGAGATACTCTCTTTTCCATCGACTCCAGAATTGTTCAATTAGGTACTGGACTCTCCGCCACCTTTTCGTAGCATACATATCTTCCTTCAGGAATTTCCCAGGAGGTGGAAGGGCCGTCTTAGATTTCATTAGAATAAGATGGTTTGGTGTTAAGGGTTCCAGTGACTTGGGGTCATTTATTCCATCAACAGTTAATGGTCGACTATTGACGATAGCCATCGCTTCATAAAACAACGTTCTGAGGGAAGAGTCATCAAGTCTGCCTGGGCACTGAGAAAGAGTGGCATTCAATACATTTTGCACAGTCCTAATCTGGCGTTCCCAGACACCACCTGAGTGGCTAGCTGAAGCAGCGTTAAAGATGAACTCACACTGATTTTCACTAAGAAATCCCTCTAACATTTTAACATCACATTCCTTAAGCGCTTCTCTGAGTTCATTTCTAGCTCCCACAAAGTTTGTTCCACAATCGGAATGAAGTTGACGAACTGCTCCACGGAGGCTTATAAAACACCTTAAGGCGTTAATGAACATGTCAGTTGACAGATCTTCCAACATTTCAATATGGACGGCTCTTGATGAAAGGCAAGTGAAAAGAAGACCATACCTTTTATATTCCTTTCTTCCCTTCTTTACAACAAATGGTCCAAAGCAGTCCATACCAGTATAGCTGAAAGGGGCAGAGACTTCAATACGTTCTTTAGGAAGCTCCGCCATTTGCTGCTCCTCTACTGGCCGTCTGAGCTTCCTACATTTCACACAGTTGTAAATCAACTTAGCTATGGATTTACTAACACCAATTACCCAAAATCCATTTGCACGGAGTTCCATGAGTGTTTGATACCTTCCTTGATGACAAATTTTGGCATGATAATGTGTCAAAATGAGTTTGGTTACATTGCTCTCTTTTGGCAAAATCACTGGATGCTTGACCTCTTCACTGAGAGAAGACAGTTTCAACCTTCCTCCAACACGAAGAAGACCTCCTTTCAACATTGGATCAAGATGGAAAAGTGAACTTGTTTTCTGAAGACCATTTCCTCCCTGAATTGCTCTTATCTCCTGGGAAAAGGCCTGTTGTTGAACGAGCTTGATAACAAGCTCAGTTGCCCTTTCACGTTCTTCCACGGTCACAATGTCCTTAAGACCTTTCTGTCTTGAGGCTAGCCTTTTTATTCTAGCAATGACATTAATGAGTGTTCTCCAAGAAGAAATATGACTAAATCGTTCAAGGAAGTCAGACTTAACACCACCTTTGGTCACAAGTGCTTGAACTAGTCTAACTTCCGGGTCTCCTACAAGTAGACTATTTGAGGGGTTAGGAGTTGGACTCACATCTGGTTTCCATAAGAATTTTGGTGCTGACATCCAGTTTGTTGAAGATATGTCTGAGACAAGAAGACCTCTAGAAACATGATCCGCGGGATTCTCAGCTGTTTTGACATAATACCATTGATTCGTATTTGTGATTTCCCTGATTAGCTGGACACGATTTGCAACAAACACATGGAATCTTCTGGCCTCATTGTTAACATATGCTAGTACAACCTGCGAGTCAGTCCAAAAGAACTCCTGATCGATCTTCATTTCCAGTTCAGTCTTTAACATAACACTCATTCTGGCAGAAACTACAGCAGCAGACAATTCCAATCTTGGAATGCTTTTGATCTTTGTGGGTGCAACTCGAGCCTTGGCCATTACAAGACTACAGTGTACTTCGTCTTTGTCATTCTTAAACCTCAGATAAGAGCATGCACCATACCCTAGGTTACTTGCATCAGAGAAATGGTGCAGTTCTGTCCAGATGATGTTACTGAAAGATGACGGATGATAGCATCTTTGAACTCTGAAATCTTTCAAGTCCTTAAAACTTCTTTTCCATTCCTCCCACCGTATGAACAAGTCCTCAGGAAGAGGATCGTCCCATCCAATATTTCTACGGCACAGCTCCTGTAAAATACACTTTCCCTTTAAAAGGAAAGGAGCAACAAACCCCATAGGATCGAACAAAGATGCAACAATTGACAAAATACCCCGACGTGTTGAAGGCTGGTCTTTCAGTTTCATATCAAAACTAAATGTGTCATCTTCTGTAGACCACTGAGTTCCAAGAACATATCCTGTTACTTCAGGATTCAGATTAAGCGGTTTGATAGTCATTGCCAACTCTGAAGAATCCACACAGTGTAGAACGTCTTTCTCATTTGAATTGAACTTATGAAGGCGTAACCCTCCATGCTTGCACAAGTTTTGAGCTTTGACAATTAACTCTTTTGCTTCCTGGATCTGTGGGACTGAAATCAAGCCGTCATCAACATAAAAGTTCTTCTTTACAAATGACGAAGCTGTAGGATACTCAGACTTGTACTTCTCTGCTAGATATTTAAGACCAAAGTTGGCACATCCAGGAGATGAAGCAGCGCCGAAAAGGTGTACAGTCATTCTATATTCTTGAGGTTCTCCCTCCAACTCTCCATTTTCCCACCATAAGAATCTCAGGTAGTTTCTTTCATCAGGAGGAACATGAAATTGATGGAACATCTTTTCGATATCGCATGTCACAGCAACTGCTTCCTTCCGGAACCGGCAAAGTACTCCCACCAAAGAATTAATCAAGTCTGGCCCAGTAAGGAGAGTGTCATTAAGAGATATGCCGCAAAACTTTGCAGAGCAGTCAAATACCACCCTCAACTTGTCTAGCTTATGAGGGTGGTAAACACCATGATGAGGTATATACCAGACTGTTTCGCCATCACATATTCTAGGAGCTATCTCTGCATCTCCCTTGCTGAACATTTCTTCCATGAAGGACTTGTACTTTTGATAATACTGTTGGTTGGACTTCAGTTTCTTCTTTAAATGCTGCAAACGTACCATGGCAAGCTTCTTGTTATTAGGTAGTGAAGGAGGACTGCTGCTCTTGAAAGGAAGGGGCAATTGAAAATGTCCATCTTCTTTATGTGTGATGTTATCACTAAGGAGGCGTATAAAACGGACATCTTCCTGGGACACATATTTGTCCTCATAACCCTTTTCATTGAAGTCCGACTCTAATACCTTTAAAACATCATTAACTGATGGAACTGACATTTCTTTTGCAGAGACTCGATGTACAAAACTTTGACTTCCTTGTCGGTCCAGGTGGGGATTACAAAATCCTATGATACTCCAGCCAAGCTCGGTTTTCTGTGCAAATGGCTCATTTTCACTGCCGCTGATGACCTCTAAGGGAGCCAGCGCTGAAGGGCAATCGTATCCAATCAACAGACCTATGTCGCAGCTCTGGAGTGGTGGCAACTCATTTGCTATGTGCTTGAGATGAGGCCATTGCAACGCAGTCTTTCTGGTTGGAATATAAGCTTTGTCGACGGGAATGAAATCACAAGTATAGGCTTGCTGTACTTTGATACATTTTCCACCTTGGAGTCCTCGAACTCGCAAGCCACTAACCTTTTGACTTGTAGTGATTGTATCCGTTGTTGTCATAGTACTAAGTCTCAGCTTCACTGCATGACTGCTTACTTGGAGCTCATCAAGAAAATCTTTCAAAATGAAAGTTGTGTCACTCTGTGTATCAAGTAATGCATAAGTGAGAATCTCATTTTGTGGCTCCTCCACTGTGGAGATAAAGACCGGAACAATACTAGATGTTGCAGACTCACGTTGGGTTACTGCATGAGACATAACCCTTTGAACTTCTTGACCTGTGTGCACATCTGTAGGAGTAAGATCTATTCTTGACACCTTCATAGGCCCTTTATCTTCGTGCAAGCAAGTTGGATGACGCAAGCCACATGTGCCACAAATATGCCGTCTTCTGCAGTCTTTCGAAATATGCCCCTTTCTCAAACATCCAAAGCAGATGTGGTTTTCACGAATAAATGCCTGTTTGTCATCCATGGGCTTTTCTGCAAAGATAGGACATTTAGCAATGCCATGTGCTTCACTCTTACAAACAGAACATGTCATCTTGAATTCTAGCCTTGTTGAATCTTTAACTTGAGCCTTTGTGTTAAAGGCTTTGGCTCTTTTGGGAAATCTCTCTTCTGAAACTTTAGAACTCATCAGAAGTGGAGAAGTGAAAGGACAGCAAGCCATCTTCGATTCCTTCTGCAAGAACTCTGCAAATCGCTTAAAGCTTGGAAACTCACCAGTCATGTCCAACTCCTCAACCACAATTTTGTTCCATTTGCGTACAATCCACTCTGGTAATTTCTTGAGTAGTTTATAGTTTTCCTCACAATCATTCAAAATAGCCAAACCTTTGACATGTGGAATAGCCTCAACACAGCCTTGTAGAAAGTCTGTGAACTCTCGCAAAGAAAGAGAATCATTTACTCCCACCTTGGGCCACCTCATGAGTTTTTCTCGAAAGGCTCTTTGAACAATGAATGGATTTCCATACCTCTCCTCAAGGACCTTCCAGGCACCTTGATATGCATCTTCAGAATTTCTATAAAAGAAACCTTCCACAGCTTTACGAGCTTCTCCAGCAAGATAGGTTTTCAGGTAGAACATCTTCTCACTTGCTGGAATTAATTTATGATCAATAAGTGCAGTGAAGGACATTTTCCAATCAATAAACTTCAAGGGATCACCAGTGAAAGTTGTTGGCTCTGGAACAGGTAATCGACTTATACTAAGGGAGTTTGCTAACACTTGCGCAATGTTCTCAGTCTCTTGAGCTGTCTTCACATTATAAGGCACTTGTTGAGAATGAAATGACCGTACCTCAGGATTCAGCTGGATTTTCTTATCGGCCTTTCCACATCCCGACCGAGTTGCATTACCTCTCTCCTCCTCATCTTCATGATTGCTCTCACAGTTGTTATAGGCCTTGACTCGAGCTTCAGCTACCTTGACTTCCTTTTCTGCTTGGAGCATCTGCAACTTTGTCCTTTCTGTCTCGAGTCTTAGGTGCATCTCCTCTTCTTTCTGTTTCATCTCTGCTTGCATTCTTGCTTCATTCAGCTTCCAGTCATTTTCCATCTTGCGTAACCGGGCTTGCTGATTATGAATTTCTTGCATAGCCTTCACTTGTTCTACTTTGGCCGCAAGGTCAGCTTCTGCATCAGCTCGCTTACTGGAAGCTTTGGAAGAGGTCTCTGAAGTTGCTAAACTTTCTGAAGTCTGAGATGATTCTGAGCTGATAGTATTTGTAATGGTGAGACCAAAGATAGATTCATACTCATCTTTATTTAATATCTGCCTTACTCTTTCTTTCACAACTTCCTTGTTATGAATCTCATCAACAGTTTCAATTCGTTTGCTTACCAAATCACAAATTTCTGCAGTCAATGTGGCACAAACATCTACTCTATTGACAATCTCTGGCGTTGTAGTTTGATTGCGCAGTAAGGGAGCATAATGCTGGGTAACTATATCGTGTCTAGTTTGAATGTCCGTTAAAATACTTTCAAGTTCTTCACCTGTGCATAAAGCTTTCAATTTAGACCTAGTTTCCTTAGCGGTCTGCTTCCAGGAGTCATAAGCCTTGTTAAAAGCTTTCTCATGCTTTTTTGCCTCCTGTTTATGCATTTCTAGGCCTTTCTCTGTACGATTTCTTTTTCGAGAACTTGATCTTGATCTAACCCGTTGCATTCCTGTAGAAATGTCTAAAACCTTATCAGGAACTGACTTTTGACTTGCTTGTGCTACCGTTTGCTCACCTGTGTCTTCCATTTTGTCTGTCTACAAACTTAGAGCAATAGCTTACTCACATCAGACAATCTATAATTTAGACAACCAAATATATTAGCAAACAGAAATAAAGTCAAATCGTATATGCAACAATTATAAAAATCGACATTCAACCCTTCACTTATTTGTTATACATACCACAAATATAAACCCAGCGTTAAGCTATGGTAGGCATACTTTGTGCAAACACTCAAGTCCATAATTTCAAACTCATGAAACAATAAATCACCCATCGTTTATAAACTCAATATAAAATTCAGAAATTGTTTACAAACTGCAAATCTCTTATATTATAAAACTTCACTTGATCAAAGTTCATTCTTTGTACCTGTAAGTCCGTAACAACAACGTTGAATTGCGTCCACCTTTCATGAATAAAAGTCACTCCAAATTGGCTGTATGATGTCGCAATCCTTGCGTGGAATCAATCCCTTGCTGACACGCTGCGATGACACAATCAAAACTTTGGCTGCAGCGTTGAATCCCACTTGCGATGAAACGTTGTGTGTAGCAGCGAGTTTTACTGTAGCGGCCCTTTGGTGTCGAAAAATGAGGCAGAGAGTTTCTGACAGGTGCGCTTGATTTATTGTTTCTTAGATGTCAAATGCTCTAGTGTTCGTCATCTCAATTCTCATGAAGTTAGCAGCATGTAACATCATGCTAACAGAGTTACAGCACATGGCACCCCATGGCACCCCATGGCACCGTAAAACTACAAAGAAAACATATCAAAGAAACAAAACAATCAAATAGAAATAAAAACTCAAACAACACTCACAATATAAACAAACATTCAATACATTAACTTACACATTTAACAAATTAAATCTTACCAAAGAAATACAGGAAACAAACTAAACATACCTCGCTCTGCTCACCAAAGGGTTACTAAGCTGATGTTAGCTCAAAAGCAAATGAGAATTTACTTATATACCTTTCTCCCCCTAGTGGTGACACAGAGGAAATTAAATTTAAAGGGAAAGGTCATTTACAAAGTGTTCTCTTCTTTTAATGAATTTTGACCTCTATTGGTATTTAACCTCTGTGCGGTTGTCACCCCTGAGCCAACCCTTCTTCAGATTGGTATCAGTCTGAAAATGCAAACAGAGCTTTGTCCTACACTCTCTTTTGCAGACTTCAGAATCTTTCTGGGTTGTACATTCAAGCATTCAAGACAGAGATACTTGCATGTGCAAAATCCATGAGAACTTCGGCTTTGTGGCTGACAAGTTGAAGCAACTAAATTTGCTTCCCAACTCAAACCTTGAGAAGCTAAAAGAGGCGGTATCTTGCTGCTCCAGCTGTAAGGAGTACATGTATGGAGAGTGTCCTAAATGCAAACTAAAAAGCTTCCCACTGGATACTGTTACCAATGCATCAATGCGTATAACATACACACTGGAGGAGAAAGAGAAGAACAGAATGCCACAAGAAAATGAGGCTGTGTCATTCAAAGTGACAGCAAAAAAACGAATCGAAAGCTTTTTAGAGGAGCTCATTGAGGATTTTACGTGCCTGCTGCATAAGTTCAAGAAGCATGTGTTCAACATCAAGCAGCAGTTCTCATTCTCCAGAGAACTAAAGAGAAGTCTGTCCTCACATGAATACATTATGCATGTGGACTTCTCGGAAAACTACTCATGCAAATACAGTGCTGAGATTCAGGCTGTTCATTTTGGTGCTTCATACCAACTGTCAACAGTGCATACAGGTGTGTTATATCTGAGATAAACCGAGAATATTGCACCAAGTGCAATTTGAATGAATGGTGTTGGTGGAATAGATTCAAAACCCACTGTATCAGGGTGGACCATTGTTGGGGATGAAGCTGGCATTTGGTCCCTAATGACAGCTTCTACTTGTTTCCCAGAGTTGAAGAGAAAGGGGCTGTTCCCTTGCAAGATGGGAAAAATGTACATATCGTGTGGGAGATTTTGGCAGACTTTGGGAATGGGGGTGGCAATGGCGAGCTATGTCTGTGATAACTGGGACTTCTGTACTGTCGGCTTGGTAAGGGTGAATGTGTCATGGTTCTGTCAAGTTCAGTTCCGTTTCCAGTGCCTCTAGTGACAGAGCCGTGGCACTGCGCTTCCCCCTGTGTTTGTCTCTCATTAGTGTCTACCCTGCCTCCTTATTTCCCTTAATCATTCCCAGCTGTGTCTCATCACTACCTTCCCTCATGTGCCCTATTTAATCCCAGTGTGTTTGCTGTCTAGTGTGGCGTCGTTGTCTCATGTTTCCTTGATACCGTCTCGGTTGGTTCATGTTCCCTGGGTTGTTCTATGTTAATGTTTTTCCCCCTCGTGGGTTTTTGAGTTCTTGTTATGTTATTTAGTGACTTTGTAAATAAATCCTTATGTCCCTTGCAATTGAGTCCTCCCCGTGTATCGTGTCGTGACAGAATAAACATACGAATTCTGTGCTCATATTCAAAATCAGGCCAGTGGTCTCGTGAAGGCAAGTAACCTGAGCTTGAGTTATCATAATAATTATGTTGGGGGTGTATTGGCCAGACTGTGTGTTGAGAGAAATGTGTGACTTCCAACTGCGGGGGAAAGGAGAGTAGCTGCAACGTCATTGTCGGTGGTAGTCATCATTTGGAGGTGCTTGATTGTTTTCTGAACGATCATGGAGTATCGTGGAGGACAGAAATCACGGTCCTGCAGTTGACCTCTCTGTGGACGTTGCGAAGAACAGCAACAGTCCCGGTGGAAGTGATGGTCGTCCCAATCAGACAGGCGATGGCACGCTGTCTGAGTTCATGGCTGCATAGGTCTGATGTGTAGAATGAGCATTAAAAAAATTCTGAAAAGTGGCCAAAAAAGGTGTATGTCCAAAAACCGAGCTCAAACTGGCTTTAGTCAAATCAGTCAGCTTTCACCATGAGACTGCAGGTATGCAAACGTTGGACCAGTAAGCTTTTTTGGGAGAAGTTTGGCCTTCTCCAGTGGTACAGCTGAAACATTAAGTGTTACTTCAGGTCTCTGTATCCATGTGTAACTGTTCTCTTGCATTGTGTAAACTCCAATATACTTATTTTCATCAGATGACGCACAGCAATTGAGATGCTCCATTTTTCATTTGACTGTACACTGTTGTTTTACCTTGCAATTACGGGAACAAAGTCCCAACCTCATTAAATGTGTTGCACCAAAAGAGACATTGACTCCTTGTCCAAAAGATGACAATTGACACCTTGCACAAGGAGGCCAAGACACAAAAAGTCATTGCAAAAGAGGCTGGCTGTTCACAGAGCTCTGTATCCAAGGACATCAAAAGAGAGGGAAAGGGAAGGGAAGGAAAAGATGTGGTAGAAAAAATTGTACAAGCAGTAGGGATAACTGCGCTCTGGAGAGGATTGTGAAACAAAACCCATTCAAAAATGTGGTGGAGATTCTCAAAGAGTGGACTGCAGCTGGATTCAGTGCTTCAAGAACCACTACGCACAGACGTATGCAAGACGGGTTTCAGCTGTTGCATTCCTTGTGTCAAGCCACTCTTGAACAACAGACAGCATCAGAAGCATCTTGCCTGGGCTAAAGACAAAAAGTATTGGACTGCTGCTGAGTGGTCCAAAGTTATGTTCTCTGATGAAAGTGAATTTTGCATTTCCTTTAGAAATCAGGGTCCCAGAGTCTGGAGGAGAGAGAGGAGAGGCACATAATCCACATTGCTTGAGGTCCAGTGGAAAGTTTCCACAGTCAGTGATAGTTTGGGGGGCCATGTCATCTGCTTGTGTTGGTCTACTGTGTTTTGTGAGGTCCAAGGTCCACGCAGCCATATACCAGGACGTTTTAGAGCACTTTATGCTTCCTGCTGCTGGCTAACTTTATGGAGATGCAGATTTCATTTTCCAGCAGGACTTGGCACTTGCACACAGTGCCAAAGCAGCCAGTACCTGGTTTAAGGACCATGGTATCCCTATTCTTAACTGGCCTGCAAACTCACCTGACCTATTATTGTGGTATTGTGAAGAGAAAGATGCGATATGCCAGACCCAACAATGCAGAAGAGCTGAAAGCCACTATCAGAGCAACCTGGCTCTCATAACACCTGAGCAGTGCCACAGACTAATCGACTCCATGCCACGCGCATTGCTGCAGTAATTCAGGCAAAAGGAGCCTAAACTAAGTATTGCGTGCTGTTCATGCTCATACTTTACATGTTCATACTTTTCAGTTGGCCAAGATTTCAAGAAATCCTTTCTTTGTATTGGTCTTAAGTAATATATTGTAATTTTCTGAGATACTGAATTTGAATGGAATTAGTGAAATAAATCAACTTTTTGATGATATTCTAATTATATGACCAGCACTTGTAAATATTTCCCTAGCTAGTTTTAAAAGAAAAGGGACTTCCACACCTTTTATATTAATGGCAAACCAACAAGTTTTAATGTGTGCTTCCCCTGCCTGCTGTAGTGAGTAGCTGTAAACTGCTGTAGCTACACATCTCTTATGTTAGACTTGTTTGGAGAAGAGCGCACACGGTCAGCACTTGAGGGCACTGCCCCCCCCCCCCCCAAAAAAAACAACAACAACAACCTAAAGGCAGTTTCTAAAACTTTTTTGCCGTCCAGGTTTGCATTCTCAGGGCTCGGATCCTGCTGTTGCCGAGGCAGTGATTTTTGTTCTGTGGTTCACATGATATAAAAAAACATTTGGATCTGGCAGTGGTATTTGAGACCCCCAGGACAACCCGACTCAGGGGTGGTAGTTGGGGAATATCGCAAAAGTGAGTCCTGGAGCACTAGCGTCAGATTCTCATGCTCTTAGCCTACTAAGTGGCGAGGATGGTCCTCAGATTTGACCTCATTCCAGAGCGGAGGGTCTTAGAGCACTTAACCCAGGCGTTCCCCAAGAAACTGGGCCCTGTGTTAGTAGCTCTTCAAGTAACAGAGGCCAGCCTCGAAAGGCTGGTTCCCTCTGTGGACTTTACTCGGCTCCGAGGAGTAAACCCATCGCTGCACTATCAAGGTCATGAGGCACGCCTACATACCTTCTCTAGTGTAGGAACCCTGGTTCTAGGGCCCATATCGGAGCTGCGTGTCGACATATAATACTAGCAACGGATGCGTCTTTTACGGGTAGGGAGTGATCTTGAGGGGTCACTCCCTCATAATACAACCTTGAGCGGCTGTTTCCCTTTGAAGTGTCTCTGGTTGCATATCTACGCCTACCTTCCAGACCCAGGGGCCATCAATTTATTGTCCATAATCCACCAACACAGCTGTGGTCTGTCGATATGGGACCCCATCATATGGGACTAGGCATCCTGTCGAGGCCCGGGGGAAAATTGGGGGAACTTTCCACGGTTCTATGCGATATCTCTCTCCTTCTTACAGACCTATTTTGGGCTGGATACTAGGTTTCGGATGTGGCCGAGGCTACGTCCATACCTTTCTCCGATTGCCCTGCTCCCGGGAGTTCTGGAAAGAGTGCGTATCTCTGTCCTTGGCCTCCAAGGTGGCCTAGCACGTGGTTTCCGGTCTCTCAAGGACCAGTCTCCTCTCCAGAACCCCCACCACGAGGAAACTGTACACCCCTAAGTCGTGCTGTTTCCTGCGGGACAGCTTCACTACAGGGTTCTCTCCTCCCACCCGAGAGGTTTACGTGGCTGCCTTGCTTACCATGTACCTCCGGCTGACTCGTTCTTGGTACTTGTTTCCTTTGTGGCTTGAGGCTTCTGTCCTCTCACCCTTGGTGATCTCACTCACTTACTCTCTGAGCTGCCGCTTCCGGTTTCCGGTGCCCTTTTGATAAAAATTTTATGATCCTGGATCATGACATCACAGACGATCATTCCACAATCGTGCGATCGATTTCACAGTGCTTCATGAGACTGCGTGCCAAGACATTCCCCTAGCATTTCGAAGCAGTCTCTCCTTCCCCCTACATAACCCGAGACGTTTTTTTTCCAGGGTTGACATATTTCCTATTGAAACTTTAATTAGAGGCTGGATGTATGGAAGGGTTGGGCTTGTCCCTTTTTAAGCAGCATTTGCTACTTTTAGTTAACAAGTTGTACACTATTTAAACCAAAAAATGTGTCCATCCCAATAAATGGGCTTGTGTAGTTGGTCCTTCTCAACCCTGCAGGATTCAAACTGAGGTCTTCGGCATGGGAGGCAAGGACACTAAAGAGCACAACGGCTAGCGTCAGTCGTAACACATCTCTTTATACCAGAAGAGTGAAATTTACATGCACAGCTCTTACTGGCATGAATATGTTACACTCACCCCACAAAAAAACAGTCCTTTATGGGTCACAGCACCAAACTTAATTAGTCCTTCTCAACCTGCTCTGAGGCATGGGAGGCAGGCACGCCAACAAGGACGCTAAAGATCAGATTATTTGCCGTCAGTGTGTGGGCCAGTGGAGTGAGATTTAAACTGTATGCACAGCTACAATTGGTTATTTCAGTCATTTCTGTGAGGATGAATATTCATGCTATTGATGAAACATACAATGACATATTAGAGAAATCTATGCTTTTGTATGGTTTGAGATGTTGATCAAGTTTGGATCCACTTAAAAACTAAGTATCTTTGACTACTATTTTACTAATATTTAAATGAATCTTTGATACAATTCATACCACCAAACCTTACCCGTATCTCACCTCAACAGCAGCACAAGTGTTTTGCAATATAACATGAATACAATAATATATACATACAGTAATACCTCGGTTTACGAGTTTAATTCGTTCCAAGAGCGAGCTCGTATCCCAAAATGCTCGTACACCAAAACAATTTCCCCCATAAGAATGCATTAAAAATCAATTAATTCGTTCCACACGACCATAAATGCCCATTTTAAATATTTTGTTTTTGTTTTACCCTATTAATTACAGTTAAAATTATAAACATTAAGATCTCATATAAATACTAATTAGTAAATTACAATTAAACTCTAAAAATACTTGACAATTTACTGTAACTCACTTTGAGCAGCTTCTGCTGGCATGAAGAAGATGAGAGACAGAGGAGGGAGGGGGAAAACACAAAACTTGGATTCAAGTGCAAATGAGTGAATTTATTATAATAGGTCAGAAAACAAATGAAGTGATAATCCAGAGTGAAAGTCGTGGAACGGGAGACGCGCGCGCGCGACCACCGCGAGCTCCAGAGTGGAGAGAAGTGAGGCAGATGATATGACAATCAGGTGTTGGTGATCAGTGACCACGCCCCCACTCACACACAGACAGGCATAATTAGGAGACAATGAATTCATGAACCACATATATATTTCACTACGTGAACATAAGCGATCACAATTAATTAATGTTATCACTTCTAAAAGTATCACTGTGGTGAATGATGCCGCCAAACAGAGCGAGGCTGAGAGAATGAATGATTTAAGGGGTGATAAAGGGGTTGGAACTGCATGACTGTGTTATGAGAGGCTGTCATTAGGATATTTCCTGTAAAAATGCCCGCGACGATGCTGAGCGTTAGGACAAAAATGCGAGTGGGTGAGAGAAAAATTTACTCGCACTCCGATACAATGCTCGTACACCGATTTGACACTCCATGCTCGTACACCGATTTGCTCGTATACCAAGTCGCTCGTAAACCGAGGTACTACTGTAGTTTTATTATGGGAAAATGGGGTTTATTGGGGGGAGACTATAAACCCCTACATACAACAATATATTTTTACATGATAACAATTTTGTCATATAAAGGTGCAACAGAATCTACATTTTTGTTATAGGGAAATTACAGTTAAGACCCGAGGACCAGATATGTTGAATGAAGACCAGGAGTCAGAAGTGCAGTCAATAGAAGAAATTTTAGTGAAGTTTAGTTTGCAGTTTCATCAGCAGAAGCCAGCTTAAAGTCTCACAAAGAGTTTGTTGGCATACAATCCCATTGTTACAGTAGTTATACTCGAACAGAGGCTACTAACTACGTCATTGGTGAAGGTTAAATGATTCTGATTGGTAAAGAAAGAAAAGTAAACAAAACTAGTAATTTTCCACACAAGAGCAGACAGTCTGAAGCATATCTTCGTTGATCACATTGTTGACGGGTTCTCACCAATACAGACCTTATTAACACACACACAGATACACAGCTTCTCCAAGGCTGAACTCTGCTCAGGCTCCAACTATCAACAGAGAGACTTCTGATAACATGTTCCAACTGGTGAGAAGTGCAGACATCATATTGATATATTGATTATAATAATTATTATAATTAATAATTATTACAATTATTATAATTTATAATTATTATTACAATTGTTATAACAATATTTTTCTTTGGAAAAATACAGAAAAGCAAGAAAAGGTTTAACTAATAATAATTGGTTACATAGGCGATAGACTGAAGTGTATTATACAAATAAGAAAAAGAGAATATATATATGTATATAGATATATATATATGTAGATATATATTTATGTGCCGCCAGTATATAATCTTGTCTTTTTCTTATTTGTATATATATATATATATATACACAAATAAGAAAAAAACTCAAAATATATAGCTCAAAATGTGAACAAAGTCTGACTTCATATACATTCCTTCAATTTGAGTTGTTCTTATTACTTCATGTAAAAGTGCCTTTGAACACCAACTTTGATTTTCAACACCATTGAACAGGCAACCAAAGTCAGTCTCTGGAATCAATCTCTGTTACGGCGGCGATAGAAAGAACAACAGGATCCAGATGCGAGTGAAAAGGTGATTTATTGAGATAACGGAGAGTGAACAGGGAAGTGTCCGGATGAAGTGCAGTCTGGAAGTCCGACGGAGAGGCAGGAGAAGCGCCGCGGGCAGGAGTGAGTGACGCAGGGATGCAGTGGGCAGACACGGCAGAGGGTCCAGTACAGGTAATCCAGTCAACATGGAAGACAGGACAGAAGTCCACACCCGGAGGGAAGCCTGTAACGATCTGACAGAGGAGTGGTGAGAGAGAGGTGAATAAATAGTCAGATGTGATGAGTTGCAGGTGGATGGGGAGATAATGAGTAATCAGTCACCACGCCTCCAACACAACAGCACAACACAAGGAGGAATCAATGAACCCATGAACCGTGACAATCTCATCCTGATCTCATTCGATGTTAGCTTTACTCTAACGCAGAACTGTGACACATACAGTGACTCATTTTAAATGTTACTTATCCAGGGCCTTGCATAATATAAAATTCCCTTCAAGATGTTCCTCCCCTGATCGTCATCATGATGTAGTTGACATCAATTGAACATTAATCCAATTTCTGGCTTCAATCTTCTTCCATGTTGATTACGATGCCTTCATCATCAATAATTGTCTCAGCCAGGGGTTGGAAATGGATGGAATATGACACATCTTCATACACAATTTGCCCACAAAGGCCTCTCTGGTTCTCCATGCACTGCACTGAAAGCTGAAAATGAATAATTGTTAGTAATTTAATCTTAAATCATTTAGAGAAATTTTACATAGGCTCAGTTAATACCCCTTCAAATGTGTCTTCAGAAATCCCTTCTTGGTTGTCCACATCTCGGACAGAAACCTTAAAATAAAAACAACAGAACTGAAAAGAAATCACTTTAAAATCGCAAATTTTGAGCAAATACAAATGAATGAATTAAACATTTGAGTTGGCAGTGATCTAATAGTAGTGCATGTATAACTAAAAAAAAAAATTATTTACTTACTCCAGATGAGTTTGTATTATTAAAACTGACTTCAGGATGAATCTCTCTGCTGTTTTCTTCTTGTGTCACACTCTGTAATACATCCAACAATAATTTAAACATGTTTCTTTAACTGAACTAAATTAAATTGATGAAACAAAGGTATAAAACCCATTAGACATCTTTACAAGATCAGAAGATACTGTGCTTTTTACAGTAAACACAAATGCGTACACATATGCTTTCTGTTGCAATGAGTTATAGCTTATTTAATTTATGGAAAAAAAGTGATCGATTTATGCTAATTATCCCTGCTATACACATTACAACTGAAATTGGATGATGACAATTATATATTTTTCTTTGAATTACATACCATGGCTTCAGTGACGAGATGTCGAAAAACCAGCTAAAACTGTTGTTGAACAGTAATTGTGGGTTCGGATCTCAAAAATGGATATATCTGACTTTATTCCTTTATAACTCACATTTATTCTACTTTTACTAATTTGTAGGTGATTGTTATCACTCTAAATCTTGGAAGTCTTCCTTGTTTCCGGGTCAACTCATTGGATGCGTGAAATGGCGGCAAGTTTGTAAAAGACGTAGATCTTGTCCTTGCGTGCTTACGTCATGTCAGCTATATGCTACTTATTTCTTCAAGCGATATAGTTTCTGTATAGATCTTGTAGGGCTTTCTTGACATAGCTAGTGAGACCTGTTACATTGTGAGAAAAAGGTACAAAAATGTTACCTTTTACTTGCCACTACGGCACAAAGGTGGGTATTTTTCAAAACGGTCCCAGTATTTGCCCCATTTAAGCATATTTTTGCAAAATGTGCTTTTTTCCTAACCATCATAAATTGATGAAGTCCAATATACTTTCAAATCCTCTGCATGTTATACTCTATTGTGAAATTCAGTATGCAGTTTTAGGTTTCTACCACAGATGTCAATAGTGAGCTTGAAGTGCATGCATATGTTTGTCTGTACATGTGGCCATGTGTAATTTGAAGATTTTCTTTTCAGTTTTGTACATACACTGCTTTCAATGAATGCTCAGCATGCTAAACAAACCACGCTATGTCTGTGCATTACCTTTCGAGTCCTCGTAGACTGTAGTTAACCGTGTAGATCTTATCGTCATCTACAAAGCGCCCATAACCTTCATTGTGGTGATCAGCAATATATTGGAGTGGTGTCGTTGCCAAAAAGATTCATAAGTAATCCAATACAGAAATGAAGATGATATAATAAAAAGAAATTATAAAAATAAAGCAAACGCAACATGATTTGTGAGTTTCCAGTGTCACTGCATGGAAAAGACTGACAGACGTCAGATATATTTCAACCCAATAATCTGGAAGCAAACAGGACTCCTCCCCAAAGATTCAGTCATTTATTGGTATGAAGTTCATACTTGCTCCAACAAGCCAAACCATTTCCAATAGAAAGTCATAAGAACCAAGAAACTGCGGGAAATCTGTTCAGAAATCCTAGATTCATCAAATTATTATGACTCCACTTACAGTATATTTTTTGTCAAACATAATCTTGTGAGAAAATACAACTTCCTAAGCAACAAATAAACACAAAAGTTATGATTCCGTTTTTAATAATCTATTATGGGTAAGGTGTATTTGAGAAATGCATTTGGTTGAATGAATCAGTGACTAACTGTAGGAACTAAATGAAACAATATGAAAGTATATAAATGTAATGAAGTTGTAAAATATATTCCTAGTGTAGAAACAAGTGTGCGTAACAGTATTGAATGTGCTGTTTACTTAATTATAATTTAACTGATAGTGTGTTATTTGATATTAAATTTAACTAAATTGCAACTTCATGATTATTATTTTTATATACACACTCATGACATACAAGTTTGAACTGTATAGTGCACTAAAAGTGTGCTTTGACTATTGGATGTTTCATTTTGACTGATTTGCAATTCAAGAGGAAACATACACCTCCTGAAAGACAAATGTCGACACTTTTCAATTCAGTGGGAAAAGATGACACATGTCAGGGGAAAATTAAATGCCTTTATTTGAATCATAAAGGGATTGTTCTAGTCTTGGAAGGCATTCGTCTTTCCTGTCTTCACTTGCCATAAAAACAGAAGTGGTTTTTACGGAGCTTTTCCCCCTAAGGGAAGAATTTGTTTAATAGACATAAATAGTAGCCAAATTTAGCATTGCTGTTGAGAAATATTTTGTTCTATTTATATTAGCAAGGGATATAATATATCTCACCAAATATAGGCTCTATGATCAGGAACATCCACCTGCAAAGACAAAACAAATATTTCACACTAATAAGTTGCAAGTCATTCAATATTAGTAGTAAACGCAGTAAAGCATGTTAACCTACCAAGTGTGGTTTGTGAATGGTGAACGTCTCGTGGTCACACATCACCACTCCTCCCAATCCTTCAGGATTTTCCACACACTGGACAGGGGTCTAAATATAGCATTTTATTAGGGGTGGTAATAAAAAAAGGAAGACTTAAAACATTTACCCCCTGTTTCACAGGCAGAGTTATAGCCTAGTCCTGGACTAAAGTGTATGTTTGAACTGTTTTAACTAAAATGAATATCTGAAAATGTCAATGCCGTTGTTTTGTCTCGAGACGTCATCCTGTAAAGCATGTTTATAAAAGCTACTAAAATGTTTTAATTGAACTAAGGCCGGGATCATGGCTTAGTCTAAGCCCTGTCTGTGAAACCAGGTCTAAATATATCGCACTGTGATAAAAATGATTTAATTGAGATATTCTTTAGGGTTAACACAAAGCCAGAACTGTTAGATCGTGTAAGGTCTATGATAAAATGAATGAATTCAGCCATTTTGAAAATATGAACCACTTCACAAACAGACACTGTACTGTAAAAGGACAAATACCTTCATTTTACCCATCGTGGGTTGATGGGGCAGGCAGAGTCTTGTACCCTGAAAACAAAATCAAATGAAATACAGATGATGATGATGGTGATGATGTAATATTGTTCAATTCATCAAACGCAATGGCGATTTTGTGAATCGGGGCTTATGGGTTTACAGCCTTCGGTTTACAATCCAAAACTTAACCAACTGCACCACAAGTTTTACATAAAGCATGTTTGATGCTATATGTGCTATGAAGTAATATTCATAATGTAATCTCAATACTGTAATATCGTGAAGGCGTAACTAGGCCTTGGTTTATGTGGCTAAAGTAGTTGAATGATCTTGATGAAAACGTGTCCAAGAAATTACTTTTAAAAGCCATAAAAAATTCAACTAAATAAAAAAAGGCAGAAGTTGTTTTGCCCGTTTATAGACACTAAACACATAATCGGCTATGCAACAAGCCACAAGGCTAACACCGTAGCAACAGCCGTATTTTTTTGCAGTCACCTAGTCATTGTCACATGCAATAAAATCTTCAGTAATCACTCGATATTATCGATATACGCTTTAATAGTAATAGCAAAATATTAAAATAGGTTTGATGGAAATACAAACAATTTTATGAACAATATTTCTACGTACCATAAGAACGTTGCTGTATATCATAAGACAACACGAAAATGGCGGCATCTAACGGCGGTCCTCCAAAGACTAGCAATAAAAAGTTAATACGAATAAAAATATATACGATTCGCAAATAAAAAATAATTATCATTATGCCATATTTAAATTATACATATACTGTTTACCTACAAAAAATGTATGCATGGCGATTATTCCTGGATATAACTATTAAGAGTCACAAACTTTTATTGTAACAACACATTTATTACTTTATTTATTTATTTATTATTTAATAAATAAACAGCCATTAAAGATGATCCAGCAAAATATTTATTTTTAAATAAACTTATCTGCCACGCGTCTTCTGTGCCAATCATTTCCTGTCAGTCAGTCTGTCCAACCACAGTTTGCTGCTGTTTTCATGTCTTGTTATCCTGAACTGAGTAAGAGGCTTCCATCCTTTAGTTGGTCTTCAAGAGTCTTGGTTGTTATATTATCTTTGTTCTGGAGATTGACCGAAAAATATGAACAAATATGAACATTGTAACAAAAAAAAGTGACTGATAGGTCCACGAAATGCATCTGTGGTGGTGTTCTAGAACTGAATGAAACTGACGCACAGGATACTGCAATGATGAGCCTAACCAAAAACCATCAGCTCAACCCACATTGAATGAGCAAGCAAACATTTGAGTTCCCTCTGCCATTATCTCCCATAAAATAAAGTTGAATTAATTGATCGCCTTATATCAACAACTGCATGGTTAACTGAAGGTTTTATTACAATAATTATTTCATTTAAACAGCTAAGACATGGAGGAGTGTCTAGTCCTGTTCCTGGAGATCTACCTGCAGGGTTCAGATCCAACCCCAGTCAAACACACTGTGATCATCGAGTGCTCCTGAAGATCTTATTCAGCTGGTTCCGGTGTGTTTGACGGCTGGAGCTGAACTTTACAGGAATGTAGATTATCTCTGGCATCAGAACTGGGAGCTTTTGATCAAAGCTCATTTTCAACTGTGAAACTGAAAACTGAAATTCTGATGTATCATTTCCTTGAATTCTGAGTCGATATGATTCTTCGTTCCTGTATTTTCTGACGTGAGAACCATGTAATCCAAAGGTGTCAAAATGCTTTTGTAACTTTAATAAGACTTCAGAAAGGGAATGAAACAATGACTGAATGGGGCATTTATATAGTGCTCTATAATCATATTAGGGGTTCCTCCTCAACCACAATTTCACACTCATATGTGTGAAGCATATATATATATATATACACACTCACCACACACCAGCCATAGGTGAACAGGAGAGAGAGTGAAAGAGACAATTTTAAGGACAGCATCACTGGTAAAGCTCAATAGGGGGAATGTGACCAAGACACCAAGATTCACCCATATTTATGAGAAGTGTCATGGGATTTTTAATGACCACAGAGTGAGGACCTCTCGTTCATCTCATCTGAAGGACAGTGCTTGTTACAGTATAGTGTCCCCATCACTACACAGGGACCCACACAGACCACAGGGTGGGTGTCCCCTGCTGTCCTCTCTAACACCTCTCAGGAGCAGCCTGGTTTTCCCATCCTAACCAGGCTCAACCCTGCTTAGCTTCAGGGAAACCAGTCTTGGATTACAGGTAGAGTTGAGCCGGATACTCGGCTGAAACGAGTATCCGGTACGGATAGTGCACTTTTGCCAAGTACGAGTATCATACGAGTAATACTGTTATGAATATGAGCTCTGCGCTCCCCTCCCTGGCCACCAGAGGGAGCTCACACTTATACTGACACTACACTACACACTACATTTCCCATCATGCATTACATTGGACTGATTGTACACACCAGCTGAACACCATCAGGACTGTTTGTCACTCCACCTGTTACACATTCACAAGAGACTATTTAAACCTGGTTACCCCACAGCTCAGGGCGAAGTCTTGATTTGCTATAGCTGTCATTCTGAGCATTGATAATCCTGTTCTGTTTACCCGTCTTTGATCCTGATCTGCCTGCCCTGACCTTTGCCTGGATTATCGCTTATGATTGATATCTGCCTGTCTCGACTACCGCCTGTCCTACGATTCTGATCCTGTCTGCCCGCCTTTGTGACCCCTGCCTGTATTACCGTTCATGTATGATCTCTGTTTGCCCTGACCTTCCGCCTGCACGACTACTCTTAATAAAGACAAAGCGATTGGATCTCTGCCTGTGAGTCATATCTGTTACAAATACGAGTCCTTATCTGTGCTCGAATTGAATAAAAATCATCATTGGATAGCTGACTGAGCCTGCGTTCTGTGATAGGCTAGTGACAGCGCCCCTCCTCTACACATGCAGATTTTCTGTCCTGCGGCTCCGCCCTGCCCATTCACGCGCAGAATGCTGAGATGAGAACAGGTGTCTTTCTCTCTATCATTTAGAGAACAGGTGTCTTTCTCTCTATCAAGAGCTTTTAGTCTTTTAGTCTTTCCTGCCGATCCAACCCGACAGCATGATTTCACTATCCAGAACGGTGCCACCACGATAACCCCTTCAAAGTCTGTCAGAAATCTTGGAGTGATCTTTGAGGACCAGCTGACCTTCAAGGACCACATTGCAAAGACGGCTCGATCATGCAGGTTTGCACTGTACAACATCAGAAGGATCAGGCCATTCCTAACTAAGCAAGCTACGCAACTTCTGGTGCAGGCCATGGTCATTTCCAGACTGGACTACTGCAACGCTCTTCTGGTTGGGCTTCCTGCAAGTGCAATCAAACGCCTACAACTGATCCAGAATGCAGCAGCTCGTCTGGTCTTCAACCAACCGAAAAGGACTCATGTCACACCACTCTTCATCTCACTACACTGGCTCCCTCTCGCAGCACGCATCAAATTCAAAGCACTGACTCTTGCATACAGAACTTACACAAACTCAGCACCTTCATACTTCCACTCATTGGTACAACTCTACACACCTACCAGAAACCTTCGATCGATCAACGAGCAGCGACTCGTGGTTCCATCACAGAGAGGAAAAAGAACGATCACAAGAACATTTTCATTCACCACCCCTGGCTGGTGGAACGCCCTCCCTGCCCTCATCCGGAATGCAGATTCCCTGTCGAGGTTTAAAAAACTACTAAAAACGCATCTCTTCCATGAGCACCTAACATGACACACACATGCACTCACAAAAAAACAAAAAAACAATTTCCCTTTTCTCTATTCCCCATGCTTGTGCTACTTGTATTCAGAATGTTTGAAACTTTGTATTGTAAGCGCTCTTATGTGTTTTTGTATCCTTTGGACAAATTGCTTCTATGTTCCTCAAATTGTAAGTCGCTTTGGATAAAAGCGTCTGCTAAATGAGTAAATGTAAATGTAAATGTAAATGTAAATCATTCAGGTTCACGCGTCTTCCGTTAACGTTTAGGGTTTCTTCAGCTTCAGGTTTGTTTTTTATTTCGGTTTGTTTGTAGTACTTATTAGCCAGTATAGATCTGGTAAACGTGGGGTTTGTTCAGATGTGGTGCTTGGTAGAATGCGACTAGCGTTTCTGCCTGTCGGAGGTTTTTTTTAACAGTCTGCTGGCTCTATTCAGTTTTTTAATTTTGCGCACTGAGTGTCTGACACTTTCTTGCTGTATTTCATACAAAATAAAGGAATGTAGATCTTAAAAACAGCGTCGGACTATTTGATCCGTAAAACACACACTCCCCCCTCTCTCTCTCTCTCTCTCTCTCTCTCACTCACACACGCATACCTGGTGTGGAAATTAAAAAAATCACAATCATCACTGATCATAAAAAAAATAAAAGTTAAAAAAGAAAGTTATGTTTAAACGAAAACTCTAATTTTTCTTCATAATTGCAACCGCATGTGTTGTATTCATTGTTGCAAAACTTGTTCTGTATATAGTTCGTTTGTTATCCTGATCAAAACCATTGATCTGAAGCTCAAAGCTGATGCTGTCATGTAAATAGTTTTCTAATCAGCAATAAATATAACAATTTCTGATCGAGCCATATAATTTGCATTATTAAAAATAACATATTGGATAAAGCCCCGCCCACTTACCGGTTAAATCCCGCCCACTTCCTGGTTAGGTCCTGCCCCATCCGAGTACAGATACAAATAATTCATATTGTTAACAGATACAGATAATGCTGTACTCGCTCATCCCTAGTTACAGGGTGATATGGCTAATAAAATACAACACAGAAAAGGAGCAGGAATTCAGATTTCTGTTCATCATTGCTTGACTGTTTTTTGTGGCTTTCAAATAGTGAACACTGAATTGAAACTGAAGGCCTGATTCTGCCCCAAGACTCAGAGCTGCTGAGTCAAGCTATAATTTCACCTTTAAATGTAATATGTTAAATTCAAACCAAAAACTTCCGCTATAATGCTTGCAACTACATATGGGGTTTCAAGACATGTCAATACATTTTCAAGCTGTGTCACAATACCAGCATACAGTCTTGCTACACACTAACGAATACAAATTTTACTTCACACTTTTTGAGCCAGGATTATTAAGATATGATGTTTTAATGTTTTTGTGTGTGTGTGTGCATGCGTGCGTGCGTTTTTTAAGAGATAAGACTATTCTGCTCCACTTGACCAGGACTATTGAGGTTTTAGATGTTGCTTATTCTTTTATTTTTTTATACTGTTTTGGGGCAGTCTAATTTAATTAAAAACGATATCACTATTGATACTGGTTATTCACAAATTTCCTATAATATGTTCAAGCTAAATGTATCATAAATATATATTTTTTTTTTTTATCCAACATGTTTACTTTCTCTGTAGTTTATTTACATTGAATTTTATTGCGTTACATTATTATTTCCATTTCATTTAATTTTTTAAGTAATAAAAAGGGGGAAATGTAGTAAAAAAAAAGAAAGAAGAAAAATAAGAAAAAGGCCTAAACAGTTACACACCAAATATCGAAACTTTTGTGCACTCACCACTAACTTAAGTTATTGATTTGCTAGTATGGTTTTTATTTGGAAACTGTTTTATAAAGTGTTCAGGTGGAGCCAGAATGCAGTGAGAGCTCATGGGTGGAAAGCCCTCCTCCTCAGTTTGCTGTGTGTGTATTCAGATCAGTGTGACACGCGAGGCAGTGGCTCTCGAACCACATCAGCAGGATGTGCTCAATGACTGATTTCATAACTGCTTAAACGGAAATTTTGCAACCAGCTAGTTTTAACACCGGACAGTCTTTACGTGATCCGTCTGAAACAATGCAGTCTATGAGCGGTCAAATACCACAAAGAATAGATCAGATACATGACCTATATTATGATCATTGTATTAAACTTAATTGATTTGAATAAATAGATATATAATTGGTTGAGTCAGGAAGCAGCGCAGGACCAATTTCCTCAAGTTAATGTTAGTCCACATAATTCACATGTTAAGGTATTATTGATCGTTACCACGGCAACCACTCGACTTGAGCGCGGTGCTCGTGTGTCAGAGGCATCTGAGCACGTGACGGCGGGAAAAGCCTGACGTTAATCGAAAACTAAACATTACTTGACTGTTTTCTTATTATTCGGAAGCTGATAAAGCAACCGTTCAAGTGTGAAGGGAGTTTCATTCATATTATTTCACCTTTAATCCGATAGAGCATTTCATAATGTATATTGTTCCTCATAACCAGTATAACAAGACTATAAGCAAGTTTAACGGTTAAACTAGTCTGAAGAAAAATTAAAGGTTTTGTGTAAGATTTCTATACCGAGAAAACCAACTAAATTAAAATGGTTAAATTAAACCATTTGCTGTAGTTGTTATTTCAAAATAATATATTATTTTCTGGTGGAACATTAATAAGGCGTTCATTTAAACCCAGCCTTTGTACATCCTTAATGTCAAGTAAGCCAGAGATTGGCATTATGAGTTCGATTTGCACCGGTTTTCAAAAGCCTGTCCCATCTGATAAAAACAAATAATTTCGGATGAACCCCCTTCTAGTACATGTTCTAGTAAAGTTTTATGTGCCGTAAACTTGAAAGACTACAGTTTCAACAAGCTCTGTGTCCATCTGAAGATTGTCACAACAGTAAGTTCTTCACACAAACACTGGTCAACATTGGTTTTATTAAAGACAATATGGTGGATTTAAAAAAAAAAAAAAAAAAAGAGGGGAGGGAGTTTGTATGGTGTGCCACATCAGCTGTTAGAAACGACTTCTGACGCTTCACTTTTTGCTTCTGCTTCCTTTGCTGCAGTTTTTCTTTTTTTCCTGAAAATTAACAGTGAAAGTAAAAATGTTAAGTTTGACTAAAGCTCAAAAACCTCCATTTTAGTTAAGATTCTGGGTCTGTTCTTTTAATTCTGAGAGGCTAAAACAAATTCTCTTCCCACTATCTGAACTGGGATCCAGAACAAACCTTTTTCCCTTGCCAAGCTTTTTCTCAAAGAGTATGCGAGGCGTTGTGCGAATAGTTGACCGCCTGGGTGGCTTAGTCACAAGCTGATGTTTCAATTTGCTGTGGAGAGAAGAAAAATTAGAGGCCATTTAATGTGACAGTGTCCACAAAGCATTTTATGAATCCAGACATGCTTTATCCAAACCACAATAATAAGGAACTGATAGTAGACTCATTCTGACAGTAGCATAATGCGGTATAAATAAACTACAAAAACACACGCCTATAGTCTATTATATAATGGCGTAACCCCACCGTTTGATTTTCTTCAACCCGATCATGTAGTCAGGGACAGGACATCCAGCCTTCTTTATGACGTTAGCAATGCTGTGGGTAGAGGTTCATGCAATCATTTGCCACAAGAAACCTGATGCACCTGAAATCTCAAATGATAATTTAACCTTGTAAATATCTAATACTACAGTGCTGTTATTACCTGCGAAGGAGAGGTTTGTCATCCTCGGTGAAGAAAGTTATTGCCTTTCCTTTGTGTCCTGCTCTTCCCGTTCGCCCTATTAAAAGATAAATTGATTAAAAAAGCACTAGGCTTAGTGTAATGAAGTTACACATGTATTCACATTCTCAGACTAACCAATCCGATGGATGTACTCCACAGCAGTGGTAGGAAAGTCGTAGTTGACCACCAGGTTGACGCCTTTGAAGTCGATTCCACGAGCCAGCAGAGCCGTGCAGATCAACACCCAGATCTTCCCTGAACGGAAACTGCTCACAACATTGTCCCTCTAATGACCAGGGGAACAGAAATTATATTTCATTATGTCATATGCATGGATCTAAACTAAATAAATGAAAATACTAATATACTTTTATGATTGGTAACAATAAGGTAGAACATGGATATATTTGTTAACGCAAGTTAACAGATTAAATGAAAATTAATTAATAAATTAAATGAGTTTTCAGCTGTCTTTTGAATACTGTCAGGTATGGAGGCAGGGAGATTGTTCCACCAGTAAGGAACAGCGAACTAAATTGTTCTGGATATTGATTTTGAGCCTCTGTGATTGTCGCATGAGCCATTGCTCATTTACTGATCGTGAGCTTCTGGTAGGTGTGTAGATTCGTAGTAGTAAGTGGAAGTAGGAGGAGATGAGCCTGTAAGCAAGCATCAATGCCTTGAATGAAGAGTGGAGTGACATGGACCCTTTTGGATTCGTTGAAGACCGACGAGCTGCGGTGTTCTGGATCAGTTGTAGGGGTTTAATTGCACTTGAAGGAAGTCCAGCCAGAAGAACATTGCAATAATCAAGCCTGGAAATGACCATGGCCTAGACGAGAAGTTGTGTTTCTTGCTCAGTTAGGAAATGCCTGATCCTCCTGATGTTGTGAAGTGATCGAGCCGTCTTTGCGATGTGATCTTTGAAGGTCAGTTGGTCCTCAAAGATTACTCCAAGAGTTCTGGCCGACCTTGATGGGCTAATCGTTGATGAACTAATCTGGATGGTGAAGCCTACACCTGTTGTCACTTTAATTTGCACCAAAGCAGGTGAAACTTATTCACAATTACTTATCCTTTCTAATTGGACAGATTCATATTCCTGAATTTTTATTTACTTGGTGTTATACTGTGATTAAGTCTTCCCTTACTTTTTTGAGCAGTGTTTATTTATTTAAAAATGTACTAACCATTGCTAAAATTCAAATTCGTATCTGTTATTATCATTTAATAGACCTGAGCTTACATGAACTCACAGTAATAATAGGACTGTCATGATTCCTTGATTAAATTGTAGTGCTTGATTTTACAAAATCCTTGATCGCAATTTAGCAGTGCCAGATTCCACAGACAAGAATCCATGAACCTCATTATGAGGCTCCACGAGACATTGAAACTATTTATCTGATTCCGTTTAGTCACCTGCTGTTGTGTGCGATCCGCATGGATGACGTCCACGTTTATTCCCTCGTACACCAGCTCATGGAAGAGCTCTCGGGCACGGTCAATAGACTGAACAAACACCAACACCGGTGGCAAAAATCCCTGAAAGGAAATTATGTGAAGTTATGACAATTTCAGTGCTGAAAACTCACTTCTCCTTATGATGCGCCTGACTGATGAAATTCAGGATCTTTCTTTCTTTTTTGCTATGAGGTAAGGCTTGACATTTGCTCATCCAAATAACTGAAATGAGAACTTCACTGACCTGCTTTATAAGGTTTCTCATGGCAAGTAGCTTTCCATTTTCTGAACCCACAAACAGCAGGTGCTGCTCCACAGTCTCAGCTGCAGAGTTTCTGAGGACGGACACAGACAGGTATGTGTTTAACAGGGATGTTATCGACCATATCGGTATCGGACGATATACGTTCATTTTCAAGGTTATCGTAATTGGTCCGATAAGAACATTTGGCTGATATATTAAGGAGGATAAATAATGGATTATTTCCACACAGTTCAGCATGATTGGTTTGAATTGTTTGAAATGTGATGGATATTGTTTGGGGAGGTTTTTTGGTATGAAAATTCGCCTATAGAGATGTAAAATTAATTTTAAAACTTAGAATGGTTCAAAGTAGACTAGTGTACTTTTTATTTGATTTGTCCATTACTTTTAATGGCGAGACTTTTTTTTGTAATCAGGCTCTCAAAAATTACCCAAAAATTTGTGTTTTGATTTATTTGCCAATATATTAGCTATCAAATATCTATCAGCCAAAATGTTCATATCGCTAGTGTTTAATTTAATTAATTTAGAGCATAGTTTCCTTTCAACATGTTATCATATTTAAACCTTTTACAATTATTTCTTAAAGCAACAGAGGCCAATGCATTACAGTAATCAGAATTAAATATTTTATGCATTTCATCATTTTTGCTTTAAAAAAAAAATTGTAGTATTTTGTCATATTACTGTCTTTACAAGCTTCCAACCAATATAATATTTACTACAAAATAAGCATTAAAACTTCAGCTTGAAAAGTCATGAAAGGAAGGAGTGATTCAATACCTGGGTCCGATGTTAACAGCCACGAGGTTGTCTAGATTGAGTTTGCACCACTGCTCTACGTCTGTGGCGAAGGTTGCGCTGAAGAGAACCCGGCGGATTTTTGGAGAAGAACAGGCCAAGAAGATGGTGGCAAGCTGCTCTCTGAAACCCGTCTTACCGTCCTCAAAGAGCTTATCAGACTCATCCACCACCAGCCACTCCACACTAGAGGCAGCACACACACATTCAGGCTGATTTTCTGTGTATATGAAGGTGAACTCGAAGCTCTTTGAGACGTTTTCTTCTAAAAACTAAACACAGAGCTTTTGCAAATCACTCACCTACTTAAGTTGATCGCAGGAGGGTCTTGATTTAATAAATATATCAATCTGTTAGGAGTCGTCACTAATATATCTGGGGGAAAAAAAAAAATAGGTAAATTAAGGATAACCAAGATCTCTCAATAAAAATGCTGTAAACTAGAAGCCCAATTACTTTAAATTGAATCATCGTTTAGTTTTAGATATAATAACACACACTTAAATAAAATAAAACACTATACAAACATGTAAATTACAAATAAAGCAGTTATGTACGTCTAAATAGGTTTCTACTCCAATTAGTTAGACAGAATAGAATAATTTACAGAGTGTCTTTCATAACTTGTTTTCAAGATCACTAACAGGTTAAATATAATTAATATATAGGCGAATATAGTGCAAATACTCTTTAGTGAACTAACCAGATGTGAACACTAAATGACTTGCCTGAGGTAAATGTAATGCTGCGTGACATGAGGTGTTTTATTGGTGTCTTGATGGCGTGGTTGAAACACTGATTTAGTAATTACATGAGAAGTGAAATGTTTTGTGTATGATTCATGCAATAACTAGAAGTGGAAGGGATGATCATTCACTCGTGCTCTGCTGCCGTTTCAAGTGATCCGTCAGGCTGTATCAAAGACACAGGATGTGATGCGTTTCCCCAATACAATAAACCAATTTTGGAAATGAGTCTTTGTTTCTGATCAAAACTAATAAAATACAAAAGATTCTTGCGATTATTAAATGGGAGCTGCGCAATATAATCTCTAGTGAAGTTTTATTCACTCATCAGCTGACACAGCATTGACTACAATATCAATCATGTGATTTAAGAATCGATAAGAATAGTTTCATTAAAATTAAGGTACAATGGAATCCGGTTATGTCCACGGCCTCGGGGTTTGCAAAAAAGCATCGAGATAACCAATGATCGAGATAACCAACAGCCAATATGCCGATTTATTTGATGAAGAGTGACGTCATGCGTAAATTAGCATATTCGTGAGGTCATCATGCTGTACTAGATTGCACACTTTCTTGCGTTCTGCCTGTCTAATGTGCTTTCTCAACACAACCGGCTTAGTCTCATCTTTTAATAACCGGGTTCTTCAATCCGCAGCGATCATTAGTCACGAGATAACCATGTGATGTGGTGAATTTGTGCTCGAGATATCAGGGTTCAGCGACATAAAAGAATCGACATAACAGATAAGAAAATGCTAAGACAAATAGGGAGTTTGACGGTTCCACTTCAAAAACGTTGACATAACAGGGTTGGCGAGTTAACCGAGCTCGAGATAAGTGAACTCCACTGTATATAAAACTAGAAGTTTCAAATTAAGTTCCACAAGTGCATTAATTGCTGCAGTCAATGTTTAATTTGCTTTTTTATCAGTTTGAATGAATGATTCAATGACTCACTCATAAATACTTAACTTGTTTCATTAGTGGATTAATCAGTGTTTTTGAACAAAACCGGTGGCAAAGATTTAATCCATTCAATTGTTTGAAGTGCCACGGTACTTAAAAAAGGGTGATTTACTGTATTTTGATCGCCACTGTAGACATCAGTGTTTATATCTGAACTATAAATGTTTATCCCAGTATTTCTGTAAAAATATTGGAAGAGAAATAATAATGTGTGGTTGAAAAGGCGGTTTGTGAAGCGGTTTCATACCTAAAAATGACAACTGCTATCTCTGGATCGGAGGCAGCGGCAAAAGATCTCAATGTTTTAGTGCGATTTTGTTAAAGATTCAACAGACAGTCGAATCATTGTCATTTAGGAATAAGATTGCGTTGGTGTTTCAGTCGAGATCACAGTCTTTTAAGATGAAATTAGGTAAATTTACCTTAAATTTTTGGTACAAATACTTGTACCACCCCTAACATTGTCATATCTATTACCATGCAATAGACGAAATTAAGTAACTTAATAAATTATGATATTTTTCAAGAGAACTGAATCAACACTAAACAGACTTCGGCTGAATAATAATTTTCCTGTTTTCACTGTACAGCTGCTTTGAAACCATCTATATTATATAAAGCTCTATCAACAAAGGTGACTTGATTAAACAAATAATTGTCATGATATAAATAACAGTTCATTGAGCCTTTGTGCCAAAACATACCAAACTTCTTTGCTGACTTGGGCCCGTATTTTTTCACAGCATCAACTCCTTTATTGATCATGTGAACTCTGAAGCCCACTCCTTCTGACAGCTTGAGCAACTCTCTGTGAGTCTAGAGATTAAAAGAAAAAATAAGATGCAAGTCTTCATTGCAGTCAGTATGTTTGAACCGTCAGCAACATGTAGATATTTGCCGTGGTCTACTACAGCAATGATCCCCCTAAGGGCCCGTCCATCACTGTATACGCATAATTTTTTTTATCGGACTGGGGTTTTGTCCACACGGATCCGACGTTTTGGGAGACTGAATCCACTCTTTTTTGAAACCGGGTCCTAAAATGGATAGATCTGAGAACGACACCCTTGCGTTCTCGTGTGGACGGCCAATCCGTATATTTTGTCAAAACGAAGATGTCATCACATCACGTGTCGGCTGCGTCACACGTAACAACAACAGTGTTGCCAGATTGGACTGAAGATTTCCAGCGCAACTACAGCTTAAAGAAAACCTTACCCTACAGCTTACCCATTTTAAAAAAATACCAGCCCACAGTGCGTACTCTTATAAATAATGAAAAATGTTGCACGATTTTATACATCAAAAACCAGCCCAAATTTTATCAACCAGCCCAATGCATTTTTTCCCGGTTGGAGGTGACCAAAAGGAGCCCAATTGGGCGGTAACCCTCCCAATCTGGCAACACTGAACAGCAACAACAATGCGCATGCTCAAAGTCTTCTTCTCCGTGTATAGTGTATATCTGTGGCAGAATTACAGCGCCCCATACTGGTCTGGCATATATATACTACACCGTTTTCAGTCGGTTTCAGTGGTTTCGTGTGTACGCTGATATTTCTTGAGGCGACGCCGTGTTTATGATCGGATAGGGCAGGGGTCGGCACCCCGCGGCTCCACACCTCTTTCATACCCTCTTTTATAGCAGCGGTCCCGCTATCCGCAATCGGTCTGCTATCGCTCCGCCCACGGATGAAAGGAGTATCTCACCGGTCGCTCCGCTCCACCCCCCCACCCCCGGTCAACAGTTCAGCAGAGTCGCTTCATATATAAGGCTTATATTGCGGCTCCAGACATATTTGATTTTTGCTTTTTGGAGGCAATATGGCATTCTGGATTGCCGACCCCTGGGATAGGGAATGCACCGGCTTCGTGTGGACGTGGCATAAGTGGCTGAAGGTTTACCTGAGTGGCGAGCTCTCGAGTGGGGGAGATGATGAGGGCTCTGAAACCCTTGTTGAGCGGCTGGCGAAGGTGGGCCAGCAGGGGCAGAGAGAAGGCCATGGTCTTCCCAGAGCCTGTAGGAGCACATGCCAGGATCTCCCTTTTCTAAAAAAAACAGATCAATGGAATCAAGACTCTCAATGCAGGATGAGGAAAACCAACACATTTACACCTGATACAACAGAAACATGTCCTACATGCATCATGAGAGGAATGGCCTGCATCTGAATGGGTGTGGGGGTTTGGAAACCCGCCAGCTTGATGTTCTCAATGACTCGTGGGTCCAGATCATACTCCTTCTGCAGCTCCTCAAATGTGGAAACAGGATCAGGAATGTCCGTCCCGTGGACGTTAATCCGGTTTTGGTGCCGTATCTGATTCACCTAAAACACAAACCCAGTTTAAAATAATCATCACTTGATCATATCAAACCAGTGTTATAGATCATATGGGACACAGCCTACATTTATGAAAACAAGTCAATATTAAAATTGACAGATTTTTTTGATTAAAGATATTTAAGATTTTTTTCATTAGCTGGTCTTAATATCAATTCTTTTGTACTAGCGATGTTCATTTCCCGTATGATCACAAAGTTAATCTTTTAAAATACAAACACATATCATGTAAAAACACTGTTAAATGCAAATATCAACAATGCATTTTTAACATTTTTAATACATAATCCATTTAGACTGCACAAGTGAATTTACACATCACAACATAATATTTTAGTCTTTTAATTTATTTAGACAAAAGTATTAATATAAGTTTTAATATAATCCACAATATGCAAATTATCAGCACTGGTCAGAGTTTTAATCAGCCCTATTAAGCAAACAAATTCACCCGAGATTGACCACAGAAGAATGAAATGCGGAGTAAAAATCAATATTAACACTCTGTACCTTCTCCTGATGAAGCTGCTTTAGTCTTTTCAAAGAAAGCTTGTCTTTAGACTCCTTCTTGGGCTCTTTCGCCATGTCTTGCGACGACATCCATTGGATCCCCTCTTTCTCGCTCTCCTCAAGCTCTCTGTCTGTTTCACAAAAGTAGGAAGAAAATGTTTGAAACCCGTAAACATTGAATTGCTTGCAATCTGAAGTGATGGAAAGATGACTTGCCTTCGGATTTTCTCTCAGCTCGTTTCTTTTTCTTCCGTGTTGCCTTCACCGGCTCTTCCACTTCAGTATGTTTCCGTTTCCCAGAGTCCTGATCTTCATCACTCCTTTCTTTCTCCTCTTCTTCATTCAGTCTGAACTTCAGAGACGTCTTTTCTTGTGTCTCTGTGCCAAAAAAGCTGATTCCAGCCAGCTGTTGAGAGCTGTCCTTGCTCTGAGGTTTCACTACCTGAACGGAGAGTCACACAATAATAAATGATCAAATGAACATGGCTTTATTTATTAGTGGATTACAGTAACAACCAGCATTCCTGGTGCAACCAGTAACCAAAATAATGATGTCTAATGATGGAAAATGTTCAGTACTATCTCATACTAGTTGTTTGGGTTCATTCGGATTAGCACTAGCTTTTCCAGAGACATCCAATGGGAAATGGAAACACATGTTAGCCATGTGGCAGCATTTCAAGGCAAAATTCACGTATTTCTTCCGTTTTATGAAACAACAGCCTAACATACGTGAACTTTATTATGTACTTTGCATCAAAACCTACCTTAAACCTCTCTGCATCTTTGGCAAACCTTTTCAGATCAAACTTAGCTCCAGACCCAAGCTTTCTAAACAAGTCGAAGGCGTCCATTGATACAGTGTAAGACGCGACTAATCGATTTCGAGGTTATAAGAAACACGCTCTCGGCCATCAACTATTATGCCTTGTTTTGTGTCTTTTGTCGATCACAAGAGAGCGCTGTTTCCTTTTTAAACATTTTTTAAAACAACCTTTTTTTTCTTAGAATCTGCTTTAATAAGGTTCTGCCTACATTTATTGTACGCTGATAATACATTTTATTATAAAACAATAAATAAATAAAGAAACACTTTGAAGAACACACATTCATATATACATTGTATAAAATATACTACTAATAATAAACAAATTGACAATAGGCTATGTTGAATAAGAGTAATTATTATAATAGTAAATAAATAACTTTAACAGTATTAATACAAAAGTCTGCGTTTTTTCTTTCGTTGAGTTAAAATTTTTGTGTCTTGTAACAAAAGCATTGAACGGGTGATTTTATTCTCTTTGGAGACCCTTTTATCTAAATATAGCCTAATTTAATATTGTTGAGTCAAATTTTGATTGCCTAGTATATTTACGGTATGTGAAACCAACGTTGAAATGCACCAAAACAATAGGTTACTAAATACCAATTTAGTAATTAGTTAGTACTACCAATTTACATTAGTACTAATGTTGTACTATCAAAAGCCAATTGTTGTAATGATCTTCAAGAAGGGAGTTAAACAGAGCCAGGGAGAGTTTAAACAAACCATTCCAAAACAATAAATCATTAACTAAAATAAAACCCTTTCTGTGACTGGAGGAAATAGAGTAGAGAGAACAACTTCTCGTGTGTTTGAGATAAGTAGGTAATATAACTGACTCACTGTCTGTGTAGATCAGGGTCTTCAAATTGGTCACATCCAAAGGAGAACCAACCCCTCATTTAATGACCACAGAATGGCAGCAGAGTCATCACGTGACAATAATACCATAAGGCAACACAGAAGCACACAAACTTATGCATGATGAAATAATAATAAACATTTAATCTCATTCCAATCAGAATCTGGTTAGGTCCGTTTGTCCCACAGGTGTCGCATTAGGTGTGAAGCTGGAGGTTTACAGGGTTCATGGATGTATATACAGGTTTTACTTCTGCTTCTCTCTCTCTCTCAGATATCTTGACTTCCTGCTACACAACAGAAAACAAGAGCAACCTGTTGTTTTCCAGGGCTTTAGAAGAAAAGAACTCGATGAAGAGGTGAACCTTTTTTGAGTGAGTAAGATGTTTAATTTATGTATATCAGCAACTACGGTTGGAGGCACACATTTGTAAGTTTTCTATTCTATTCTATTCACCTTCATAGGAATGAATGAAAGCATTGATTTTAGAAATGATAATGATTCTGGCAAGTAAATTATATTTCATTTGGCTTTATATGTATCACACACTGGCATGTTTTTTTGTTAATAAGTGTAGGATTTTTGTTTATCTATTTTTTGGTACTAAATGAAGTAAAAATGCAGGAAACAGAGAATTAATCTTGTGCTTTCGTTTATGCTGATGGAATGAAGTGTTGCAGGTTGTGTTTCTCTATTATCTTTGCAAAAGTTTTGGTTTGTCTCGTCATCTTACAGTAACTATATGATAACATCAACCTTTAGTTTAAAGAGGTTTATTTATTGATTCACTTCAGATTCATAATGATATTTCATAAATAAGTATTCATAATTCTGTGTGCAACAGTTATTTTTACTATACTTTTGTATTTATTGTAATGGTTTAACTGAGTAATTCTTGTATATTTTTTTGTTCATTTTCATTTGTAGGAAATTCAGAATCAAACTCTCCTGGGTGAAGGGCACAGAATAAACATTTCAAAGACACATTTTTTCTTTAATCCAATGGAATCAAGAAAAAACATGGGAACACTGAAACAAATCACATTATATGTTGCTCTCTGTGGTTTCATTTCCCCGTGTTGTGCATTTTCCTTAAAAAACTGTACAATCAGTACTCCCCTTAAAGACATCCAGCCGAAAGTGCTTTGCTACAGAATGGGATTTTTCAGGATTCCATCTGTACCCAGAAATACCTGGATTTTGGATATTTCCTTCAATGCTTTTGCACAGATCCAGACTGGAGACTTTTGGCATTTGTCGAACTTGCAGGACTTGAACATATCCAACAATAAGATCTCACAAATTCAAGAGGGTGCACTTAACAATCTGACCAGCTTGACCCATCTCAATCTGGCCAGCAACAGACTGAAAGCCGTCTCGAGCGGGACGCTACGCGGCCTGAGCAACCTGCTGGTGCTGCGTCTGGACGACAACAGCATCAACGATATTGAAGAGTCTGCTTTCAGCACGCTTCAGAATTTAAAGGTGTTAAACCTAACAAAAAACCACCTCCATTACATAACCCAAGTCAAGCCAGTTCTTGCATCCCCGTATTTGGAGGAACTCTATATTGGAAGCAACAATTTTGAGGTTTTCAACTCGTATGAGATGTCAACAAAGCCCTTATCATTAAAAAAGCTTGATTTCTCCAACAACTCTTTGGTGACATTTCAGCTCACCGACAATATATTTACATCGCTGAACCACCTTGATTTATCCTATTCCGGTCAAAATGGAAGCATAATGTGGAATGTTACAGAAAAGACGTACTTGAGCTCAGTGAAAACATTATACCTCATGGATGTTAATATGTCACTCCACAGTGTTGCAAATGTGCTTCTGAGCTTCAAGGACTCGGTGAATAAAATAAGACTTAATGAAAACGTTGAGCTTAACAAGACCGACCTTCTGACGTATGCATGCTCTCCAATGCTAAGTGTCGTGCGGCTAAATGCCAACAAAATAAAACACCTCACCGACCACATGTTTGATCCCTGTTCTAACCTGACGGAATTAGATTTAAGAGATAACGAAATTTCCAAGTTATCACAGAGTATGTTCAGAGGTTTTACGCAACTTAAAAAACTGTTTCTGCAAATCAATAAACTGACTCAGATAACAAGATCCTTTCAAATTCTCACCACACTTGAGTTCATAGATCTCAGCAGAAACAGCATCAACAAGCTCACCTGTGAAGACTTTGCCAATCTGACACGGGTGAAAACGCTGAACTTGTTTAGTAACAAAATCTCACACATTAGTTCCTGTTTGTTCAAGGATCTCACGAGTCTTGAAGTCTTAAAGCTTGGAACAAATGATCTGTTGAGTATTAACGATGTTTTTAGCAAAGGGCCACATTCCCTGAAGGACCTACAACTTAATTTTAACAAGCTGAGCAAAATAGAAAAATATGCTTTTCGAAATTTGTCGCAGTTGAACAGTTTGGTCTTACAAGACAATCAGATTTCAGAGATCGAGGCTCATGCTTTCGAAGATCTGAAGAATCTGACCTCTCTGTACCTGTCATCAAATAAAATAACAGCTAGGACCTTGACCCGATACCCGAATGTGTTCTCAGGCATGCCCAACCTCCAAAATCTGGATTTGTACGCCAACAGCATTTCATTTGTAGACAATAAATTGAGAAACCCTCCATTTACAGAGCTAAAGCAACTCAAAGTATTGACCCTTCACAGTCAACGCCGTGGAATTGGCAAAATACCCTCAAATTTGCTTCAAGGTTTATCCTCCTTGGAAATGTTTTACGCTGGAAACACAAATCTTGGTCATCTGAATCCTGATACATTCAAGTTCAGCCCACAGCTCTGGTACTTGGATCTCTCCAAGAACGCACTGTCTGAAGACAACTCGATCTCGGCCGAGGTCTTCCATCCCATTTCGAGGCTAACCAAACTCCTCCTTTCGAGAACGCAGCTTAGCTCACTGAATTTCCTGCTGCAAGCAAATCTCACCAGACTGTCGCTCTTAAAAGCCCCGGGCAATGAGATTGACATAATCAACAAAACTCTGATTGAGTCACTGCCACGACTAGAAGTCCTCGACTTGCAGAGAAACACGTTCACTTGCGACTGTCACAATGAGTTCTTCATTGAGTGGGCTATGAAGAGTAATTCTACTCAGGTGCTTTATTTGAACAGGTACACGTGTAGCTACCCGCGTTCCTTACGAGGCATGAGCTTGCCGGATTTCAACATCGAATCCTGCACCTTGAACATTGACTTCATCTGCTTTCTTTGCAGTAGTATTGTGGTCATTCTTACCCTCCTTTTGTCGTTTGTTTGGCACTTTATGCGCTACCAGGTGATTTATGCGTACTACCTCCTCTTAGCCTTCCTTTACGACACCAAGAAGAGGCAGACCGGTTCAGCGTTCCGGTACGATGCCTTCATTTCCTACAACACTGAAGATGAGCCTTGGGTAATGGAGGAACTCATTCCCAAATTAGAAGGAGAACAGGGTTGGAGATTGTGCCTTCACCACCGAGACTTTGAACCAGGAAGGCCAATAATAGACAACATCGTTGATGGCATATACAGCAGCCGGAAGACCATCTGCCTGATCACTAGGAACTACCTAAAGAGCAACTGGTGTTCAAGTGAGGTCCAGGTGGCGAGCTTCAGACTCTTTGATGAGCAGAAGGATGTGCTCGTCCTGGTGTTCCTGGAGGATATTCCCACACATCAGCTCTCTCCGTACCACAGGATGCGGAAGCTGGTGAAGAAACGAACTTACCTCCGCTGGCCCAAACCTGGAGAAGATACTAAGATCTTCTGGCAAAAGCTAAAAATGGCTTTAGAGACCAAAGAGGGTCATAAATCAGAGCATACAATCCTCTGAGGGAATTATAACAATATGGTACAGTACGCTATCACCTTTGAGACAAATATGGGTAAACTGCAGCAAAAAAAGTAATATTATGAAATATATTTATATATAACTCTATTTTAAAATGTCATTTTATTCCTGTGATGTCAAAGTTGAATTTCCATCATCATTACTCTTGTCTTCAGTGACAAATGATTCTTCGGAAATCATTTAAATATGATGTTTTGCTGCTCAAGAAACATTTATTATTATTATCAATGTTAGAAAAAGATGCGCTGCTTGATATTTTTGTGATTCTATGAAATTTGTTTGACGTAGAAATATTTTGTAACAATGTAAAAGCCTTTACTGTCAATTTTTCCTTGCTGAATAAAATAAAAATCACACCAACTTCAATCTGTTGAACAAAATGTACTGTATATATATTTAAAAATATATATATTTTGGTATTGTAAATTAAATGCAATTAATTGTAAATTACCTTAAAATATTTGACGAATTAACAATAGTCCTTAGTCGGCATGTTTAATGCTAAGTCGACAAGTGAACAAGATCTCAGTATGGGGTCAGTGTGGGCTGATGTTTGGCCCACACAGTGAACCCCCCGAAAGCTGGTCACGGGTGGAAACGGTCAGATAATTGCCCTTTCTCTAATTTCATCATGCCAAAATCATATTTGATTCTCTGTGATGTCTCTGTAAAGCAGTTAAAGTAAAGATAACTGGTGATGAGTGGTGCAAAAATACAAATGTTCTGTTTAGAGAAAAATATCTGTGATATCTGAAGTGTATCAGAAATATACACATAAAACAACACTGAAACTTTACAGCTCAAATAAAACCCATTTTTAAACAGAAGACACTATATCAGTTTTTCAAGAAAAACATAAAATAACCATATACAGTATATATACTTTTAAACCCTGCAGAATGCATTACTGTAAACAAAATGTAGGTTTATGTCTACAAACTAAGGAATGATTCAAACATCTTTTTCTGTTGATAAAGCAACTTGTTTTGAGTCTGGGACATTCTTTTAACACGAGCTATGGCAGTGTGGGAAGAGCACCGAGGGTTACAGGAGAAAAGTCAGCTTTTCTGTCTCCTGTCTTTCTGAACTTTGACCCCAGCAGTAGCTGACGTAAGATCTGTTCGCCGACCTGCTCTGAAGTCTGCACATTCAGTGCTCCATGCCTCCACGCTGTCCTCTGTTGTTCACGTCCCAGCATGTGTCCTCCGCTGCCTCTGGACTTTACAGGAGAAGCTATAATGCTAATCGCTAATGTTTACAATTACAGTACTGTTGATTCTGTTCATGCACAGGCCAGCCTAGAACTTTTCAATAAACTTGTTACCAATAAAATCTTTGTTGTTGTGATCAGTGTTCTTCCTCTAATGAAGGAACTATTGTTAAATAAAGGAGCCAGAAGTGCACTTCAGAACATCTTGGTCTCAACATGAAAAAAATAATTTAAGCCCATAACAATCAACTTAAGTCTTGTTTTTTTCCATCTCTGTAATGTTACCTATGACCTTAAATAAATCTTAAAGATGCTGAAACTGTTCATAACCTCACATGTTGGTCACTCATATTGTCACTCTTTGTTCTACGGCCTGCCCACTAAAATCCTTAATCGCCTGCAACTAATTCAAAACTCTGTTGCAAGTGCCACAACATTTTTTTTAAATCAGCTCACATGACTCCCATCCTCCATCAAAGCTTATCACCTTCTTACTTTTCAGAATGAATACACCCTTATGTCCCAGTCTACACTAGTGAAAATAGGTTTTAATTAGGTTGTAATTAGGTTTTTGTATTTTTTTATTACAAAGTATATTGGAAGCATAAGAATTATACTGAAAAGTTTAATTAAAAAGTAAAATCTGTATTTGATTAGTGGTCTAGTACAGTAGAATGTAGTCTTTTTTTACACAATGTTTATATATATATATATATATATATATATATATATATATATATATATATATAAAGAAAAATGTCTTTCAGCGAACCTCTTGAAGGTAAATGGCAGTAAAACTGAGGCTCTGCTTGTTGGCACTAAATCTATTGTGTCTAAACCTAATTGTTTTTCTTTACACATTGATAATACTGCAATCTGTCCTTCCTCTCAGGTTAAGAGTTTAGGTGTCATCATGGATAGCACACTATCTTTTAAAGCTCAAATCAATAATATTACACGGATTGCATACTTCCATTTGCGCAACATTAATCGTCTCCGTCCCTTTCTTTCAAATAACAATACTGCAGTTCTTATTCATTCACTAGTCACCTCACGTATAGACTACTGCAATGCTCTTCTCACAGGTATTCCCGCCAAAGTGCTACATAAGCTTCAGCTGGTCCAGAATTCTGCAGCGCGTGTTCCCTCTAGAACACCCTATACTGATCACATTTCTCCAGTTCTCCAGCAATTGCACTGGCTTCCAGTAAAATATAGAGTTCAATTTAAAATCTTGCTATTTACCTATAAGGCTCTTCATAATCTTGCACCACAATACCTCACTCAACTTCTCCAGGTTTACACTCCTTCACGTACACTTAAGTCTTCATCTTCAATTTCTCTCGTGGTACCTCGGATTCAACTAACCACGATGGGTGCCAGATCTTTTAGTTATGTTGCCCCCCGTCTATGGAACTCTCTTCCCCTTGATGTCCCTAATAGCGAGTGCTTGCTGACTTTTAAAACGCGTCTTAAAACATATCTTTTTATACAGGCTTTTTTATAACATGTTTTATGTAGACTTAAATGTATATATATTCTAATATATTTAAAATGAATTAATTTGTGATTTAATTTTCTTTTCAGCATCATTTCTCCAGTCTTCAGTCACATGATCCTTCAAAAATTATTCTGATGTTATTTGATGCTCAAGAATATTTTTATCTTCACTTTGCACAAGGAGTGATCCAATTCTTTTAATATTAATTACCCTTAACTCTTGCTAATTTTACTATTTCTTTTCTGAATGTGAAATGGACTTAGTAAACATTCAGAACCACTGCCAACATCAGTAATACATCAGAACTTGTTTTCTTCAGTGTCAAAGTGTGACACACTGATGCAGTTTAGATTTGCTTCATTAAGAAACGAATCCCCAGGGAGCAGTTTTAGTTAGTTTAGTTTCCATGGAAAAAACAACAACTGTAATCCCATGCTAGAGAAGTCATGTGAGAAGAGGAAAGGAAATTACTTCACCTGTTAACTTCCTAAAAGTGAACTCAGATGACACTTGCTTGCCCTTTGACCAGTGAGACAACAAGGGAAATAGACCTAATGGGGCATGGAAAACAAATACACACCCTTTTATTGCCCATCTCTGTCCTGTCTCCACCCCTCCTTCACACCATTAGTGTGTGAACACTTTCTCTAATGCAAAGCATGGCCCTAATTTCTGCTGTGGCACATTACTTCTCAAAAGAAATAAACACATCATTGTCTTAAACTAATAAAAAGGAGAACTAAAGCCAGGAAGTATTATTCAAAAATGTATTATGTACGATTTACACAAATATAAATATGATTGAAGTGATTCCAAAACTTATATAAAAATAGCAAAGCCTTTAGGCAGTTATACATATTCTCACAATATTAGCTACAATGGAGTAGTGTGAAATCAATCCCTGAGAAGCAATCACATTTGCAGCATCTTTTGGGATCATTTTTATGTGCAAGTCCATGCGTTGAAATGGAAAGACCACTTTGATGTTGTGAAAAATGTGAATTTACACAGTAAAGTGATGATTTTCTTTTAGAGTACGGGATATATTTCAAATCTCAAACACGCGTGTGAAAAACAAAATCTCATCCGTAATCGACTGACTATTTTTTGTTGTTTTTCTTGTTGCTTTGCCTGAAAACTTGACCTTGTATTTAATAATAAACCATATTTCCTCATTAAATCGTATGTACAGTATCACTGAAGATTTCATCACCTAAAACCGATGGATGTGAAAGCTTCGGCTCAGTATTTAGTCGTCTTAGCAAGTCCCGCCAGTTTGTTCTGTCATCCATAATGGCTTAAAGCTGTGATACATCAATCATTATTCTTCATTTGTTGCATAATCCAGAGGCAGTGCTGCTCCTATTGCAGGTTACCAACGTAACTGAGAAACGCTGACGGGCTGCTGTTGCCAAGCTGCCGAGGAAGTTCTTGCTTCGGTGCCTTTGTTCACCAGGCCTGCAATGGACACTGCAGCGACAACAGAGAGTAACCATTATCCATCATGACCACAAATACAATTATGGACTGTTGATATACAGAGAGAGAAATAGCAACATTGACCACTTTATAAAAATGTATCCACTTTATTGTGCAATGCGAATGTAAGCTACTTTCTCTAGCCCTGTTCACACCTGGTATTAAGATGCGTTTTGGTCGAGCGGATCACAAGCAGACGAGGGAGTATTGTCTCTTTTGTCCACTTTCAACCAATTCTGTCCTTATTTCTTTATAGGACGGATCTGTGGGCGAGTAAATATATGGGCTCTTTCAGATCTTTTGATCTAAAGGACAAAATTAACGGACGTAATTTAGATAAGAACGTAAGGTAACGATGGAAAAACACACGGCGAGCAGCAGGAGCTTTCGTTTCTGCTCTGATAGCCGAGACCAGGACGAACACGGTGAGTGTGTGTTGACATCAGGAATGATCTTATTATGCTTCTTATTATGTTTGTGCATTAGGTCAGTAGGTGGAGAGTAGACGCTCTTTTTTGTGGCTCTTTGAATGCATTCAACCACATGAGCGTTTACACTATGAAAGCAATCTGGCAATCCGGCATTTTCCTGCATATAACCCTGTACGTGGTTATATACCACACTTTACAAACCCTGCAGGGGGGTGCAGGGTTATATAAGGGTGCAGGCTTTTTCGCAAATTCTTGTACACTTATTAATATTTCAATATATTTGTTACGTCTCTAAGGACGTACGTTTGTTTTGCGGTATTTTCTTTCTTGCGAGGGTTGTTGTCTCTGGTGCTTGTACTATCACTCTGACAGCTGGCGCTGATAGGCTGTCTGACCTGTCAATCATGCAAGAAGACGTGATTGGCTGTGCTGCATGAGGGCGGGCTCTTCTCATCTCATCCGATGATCAACACCTGTAGAATCGCTTCTTAAGGGATGTGTTGCTGCACAGCGGGAGACACTGCTTTTTCTTTTTCTTCTGATTCTGACTTGTGTTTGTTTTCTTATTGTTTGAATTTCGCGCACAAGCACTGTGTACCGAGCCTGAACAGTTATGGATAATTGACGCCATGTGAGCAACATTTGAAATTCGAAATGTGAACTTACACAAATAAGTTCATCAATCTATGGGTGCGGGTTATATAGGGGTGCGGGTTATACCGGCAATTTTTTACCTAAACCCCCAAAACCCACGGGTTATATGAGGGTGCAGATTATCTGCGTCTGCGGGAAAATACGGTAAATGTATTATGAACAAGTGTTTATGTATAAAATAAGTGAAAAAATTCCTCGCACGTTCAAGGCTGCACCCGCTCTTATGATATACGTAAGGTAAAAAATAAAATAAAAATCTTGAAAAATACAAGAAACTGAAGTTTGACCTGCTTGCTGGAGCCCAGGTGTGTGATGGTGCTGGTGTCCATAGTCGTATATCGAGACGGATGGGAAAACTGGGCAACTTCTTGTTTAGTGGAGTACACTGAAAAAGACAAGCGAAATGTGAGTTTTGCACATTATTGTTCAGGATCACAATATGTTCTGCATTGGTAAGCACTGGTAATTACTGTGCGACTGTGTGAAGGGCTGCTGGGAGAGGTGAGCTGTGCTCAGCTGCGTCAGGCTGCTGTTCTGTTGGAACTGCATCGGCTGCAGGGTGGTGAGTCCAGACACGCTGTTGATGACCGGCACGCTCTGAGACTGAGGAGATGCCAGACCTGGTCAAACGGTACAAACCGTGTCAAAGTTGGAACCGATTGTATACATTGTTCTAAAACTTTTGAAAATGAAAAGTCTTTATGCTAGACTGTATTATGTAACAGTCACTGCCTGCTACATCGTTTGTCCCAAGTCATTTATTAGCGTTATGTTCATCCTGGCCCATAGGAGACACCAGTAGCGCTCCTCCATTTTAAATAAAAGAGGAAGTAGAGAGTAAGAAAGTTATTCAGTTTACATTTCCATCAGGTAACTGCACTTGTCTTATTAATCCTGGCTTGAGAAAGCGTGAGTTTTGTTATCGTTTACTTTGGGTATGCTTTTGTGATTCTCATTGTCTGGGAAAGTTACGTATTTGAATCTTTTGTGTGCTTTGTTTGGTTGGTTGGTTTGTAAAGGAGATGTGATTTTTTTTTTTTTTTTTTGGTAGAGGATTTGCGTTTGCCTGTGCCTGCTGGAGGGCTGAGCCTTCAAACTTACTTGGGTGCTGCATTGCAACCGCACATAGATTTTAGTCGGAGGACTCCAGGCCTATATCAACTTGGATATAATTTACACTACATTTCATCAAGCCCATTATCAAGAGTTAAGAGCTCATGCAAGTGACTGAACTTTTCTAAATCAAAATTCTTCATCAGCACCTTTATTGGATTTCATATTCCTACATCCACACCACTATTTGTTCATTGATTATTTTGTTGAAATTATCTTATGTACAGTAAGGAGAGTTTTTGTTTGCTTTGAATCATACATTGTAAATGACACAATATATTTATTCATTAATGTACGGACCAACCTTGATTACCATAACTTTTGCTAAATCGATTCCCCCTCATTTTCAAAAACGGGCCTAGTTTAAAATAGCTGGCACAGTTATAATATATTATTTTAAATTCCACTCATGTTGTGTTTTCATGTTTTATGGGAACATTTCATGGATGTAATGATTTTTATACTGTATAATCTGGATCTTCTATCCCCTACACTAACCCTACCCATCACAGAAAACTTTCTGCATTTTGACATTTTAAAAAAACATCACTTAGTATGATTTATAAGGTACCGTATTTTCCCGCATATATCCCGCGGATTATACCAGATTTTACAAACCATGCAGGGGGGGGGGGTGCGGGATATATAAGGGTGCGGACTATATCACCATTTTTTTACACGTAATAATATTTCAATATAAAAAAAAAAATTGCGGTATTTTCTTTCTGTTTTTCTTTCTTGCACGGGTTGTCTGGCCTCTGTACGGTAAGTCTTACAGCAGGCGCTGATAGGCTGTCTGACCTGTCAATCATGCAAGAAGACGTGATTGGCTGTCTATCAATCTGATAGCTGGCTCTGATAGGCTTTCTGACCTGTCAATCATGCAAGACGACGTGATTGGCTGTGCTGCCATGATAGCGTGCTCTTATCATCCGATCAACACGCTTTCAGGGGGACGAGCACAGCGCTGCGCGGAGAGGGAGAGGGAGAGACTATTTTGGAGAGAGGGAGAGCCTGCTCTTTCTTTTTCTTCTGATTTTGACTTGTTTGTTTTCTTATTGTGTGAATTTCGCGCACAAGCACTGTGTACTGAGCCTGAACAGTTCGAAATTCGAATCGTGAACTTGCACAAAAAAAATCATCATGGGTGCGGGATATCTGAGGGTGTGGATTATACCAACAATTTTTTACACAAACCCCCAAAACCCGCGAGATATGAGGGTGCGGATTATCTGCGTATTATATGTGGGAAAATACGGTATATTCCCCATGGGGACCAAAAAAATACCCCTTTGAGGTCAAGGATTTTGTATCTTGCAATCGTCGTGGGGACATTTAGTGTATATTATATCCTGTAACTCCAAACCTACTGATCACAGAAAAAGTTCTGCATTTTTACATTTTCAGAAAACATCATTATGTATGACACACACAAACAAGACTTTAACAATTGTTACTCAAAATAGAATAAATAGAATTATAAATATAATATAAAATTAATATAATAATACAATTTAAAACAATAAGAATAAATAAATAAAAAGTAGAAATAAGTGTATTGTTTTAATTTTTCTTATTTAATTTAAATTGATGTACTAAAATAACCTAAAACTGAAATAAAAATGTATTAAGAGTATACAGACATAAACTACATTACTAACATTTTGTATTAAACTAACATTATTTAATTATTTATATAATTAACTCATTCAAAATATTAATAAAAACTATAATAGTCTCAATGATTCTAAAATACACTGATATTTATGACCCACACACATAGCATTTTTCACATATATTGTGATGATGGAATCTCTTTGAAATGTTTATCTTTGCTTGTGTCAGTTTAGTATTCTTTAATCTCTCTTTAATAATTAATTTTTTATATTGTCGCAACAACAACAAAAAAATTCAAAGGGCCACACTTTTGCAGTACTTTAGGTCAATTTATAATGTTCTTCTAGCACCAGAACAGTCACATTTTAGTTTTACATGATGACTGAATTAAACCAGATGATTTTGTAGTTGTATTTTCAAGGCTTGTAAATGAACTGTGTTATAACTGGCTGACATCCATTTACTGGCTTAGGCAAGTGTGCAAACACAGACTCAAACGCTTAACCTACGCATCAAATAATCGTCAGACACTCCAGCACCCAAGAGGGCGATAGAGTGACCTTTAAAAGTCATTAAATCATACGAGTTATCGTTCATGTAACTAGCAATAAACATGTTTATAAGATCTAAGTATATCAGCAAGATGCTTATTCAGACTGTTGCTCCCGCTATCAAAACATTGATCTGTTTACAGTACTGCACAGAAACAGTGTATCAACCAGTGACGCGAGTTTGACCATCTGTGTGTCTGACCAATGAAAGGAGGGGAGAGTTTGAATTCGTTTAGTTTGATAACTAATCAGAAAAAAATGAATGACAATGTAGATAAGAGGTTCTTAAACGATTCAGATCAATACCACCTTTCATTATATTTTAACATGTCTACAGTAAGAACTGTACTGGTTAACAGTAAGATACCTTACTATATACATAAACTGTAAATGGATTAACATCATTTTACATAAGTACAGTAATGCCTCGGTTTACGAGTTTAATTAGTTTAGCTCGTAAACCAAAACAATTTCCCCCATAAGAATGCACTAAAAATCAAACTATTCGTTCCACACAACCATAAATGCGCATTTTAAATATTTTTTTGGTTTTACCCTATTAATTACAGTTGAACACACGGGAGCTGCGAACGAACACACGGGAGCCGCGTGTTATGAGAGGCTGTCATTAGGATATTTCCAGTAAAAATGCGCTCGAAGATGCGTTAGGACTTTTTCCACACAAAAATGCGCGTGGGTGAGGGAAAAAAATTCTCACACAATGCTCATACACTGATTTGACCCTCCATGCTCGTACACCAATTTGCTCGTATACTAAGTCGCTCGTAAACCGAGCTATTACTGTAAATATTTATTTTGCAAGAAAAACTATGAATTACTGTAAAAAAGGAAAAAAAGAATATATACACAGGCATATATATATATATATATATATATATATATATATATACACACATATATAAATACCAGAAACATAGTTGCTGTATTAATTTCTGGCAACCACAGCTACAGTTTTTTACCGTTTTTTACAAGTGCGTACCACAGTTTACGACGCAAGATATGAAGCCGAAGAAGGGGAAATAAAATGGGGATACACTCACTTTGAGCGGCCAGGCTCATAATGAGGCTCTGTGCTTGCTGATGATGATGAGACGACTGAGACAGACTATGAATGTTGGTCAAAGTGCTCACAGGAGGCAACACTCCACCAGAGACCGAGATCTGGACACACACACACACACACACACAACATCAATACATATAATGTACACAAACATTTGGCAAAAAACATTGTTTTTGGACTGTGAAAGCGCAGTAACACAACATACGAAACGTTAGTGCGAATTCCCCCCACCCCCGCCCCCTCCCGGCAATTCACGGCAGCCATAAAAGCGAATAAAGGAAGGGTTGCCGCGTTAAACACACTGCCTGCACATGCAAGATCAATGCTCTCTTTGACCTAGTTGAGTCAGTTTTCAAATAAAGGCGACTTTATCAATCATGTCTGTAAAATGTACATTGATCTCTGCGACTACATGGCTGAAAAAAAAGAGCAGGTAGTCCCGTACTTGTCAAAGCGTGTTTTTTCTTTACCATTTTGGCATCCGGCGATAACAAGCCGTGGCAGTGGTCCAGACTTCCAGGAGACACCTGTTGCAATACTGATTGGCTGCTACCATGGTGACTGATGGTGGTGGAGGAAGTGACCTCACTGGTTCCTTGTTGACTGTACCTGAGTTCTGCATGGGAAAACACAAGATCTGTAATGTTGTCCACAGTTCATGCTCTGACAACAAAAATGTGCGATTTGTCACTGAAAATGGTGCGAAACGGAGAAAGCGGCTAGTCGGCACATACTGACCTGATTCTGTCTATCTTTATTTGACCTCGTTGCGTAGCTGTAAATGCAGCTCTGATAAGAGACTGCAGTCCAAACACTCAAAGACCTTTATGAGCCGTCTATATTCCTTAAATGCATTCTCATAAACATACACCTGAAAACTGATTATGCTAAATGTTGTGCATTTTCTTGCGCCGGGCAAACAAATACAATCAAAGAGCTTTTGAACCGTTGGAGGTCAGTGACTGCGGCAGAGCACACAGCTTGAGCAAACACACTGTTCTCTGACTCACTCGCTTGACGTAATATTAATCCATTTGTAAACATTCTGCGGAATTCAGTCCATTTCACAGACTGACACTT